>JAYRBW010076427.1:0-24824 GCA_036023295.1 Invenusta paracnida | reverse complement strand
TTATTGTTTTAAGTACTTCAATAAACGATTTATTATTATTAAAGTTAAGTATGTCAATAAACAATCATTTTCTTGTTCAAAAAAAACTTTCTTTCAATAGTTTACTGAACCGAGGCCAAAAGCCTCTATATGCGCCGTTAACGTTAGTTTTTTTAGTGCGCCGTACTAGGGTTAAGGATTAATAATTTAAGCACTTGCGACATCTATGTAGTAGTTATTCTATAAATTGATAAATAAATAGAAATAATTAATGAATTAGCTTTAAATTGTTCAAAATAGTTGAAGAAAATTTATAGAATTAATAGTTACATTATTCGCAAATAAATAAATAATTCGAACTCAAATATGCAATAAATATTTCGATATTAGATTGTTTTGCTTGTTGAATTAGATAACGTTTAATATATGTTTTTATGTAAAATGTTGTTGTTTAATTATGTTAGAGAAAATTCATTTAAAAAAATCTTCAAAAGAATATTTATTTGTGTTATACCAAGTACTGTGAAAAATATTGTACTAATGGTGTAGAAAAAATATCGAACTTTTTTTTTTGAGTATAGTAAAAATGAAGTTATTCATGGTTATTACTGATCGAAATAAAAATATTCTAAAATTAATTACTAATTATTATTTTTATTTAAACATGTCATGCATAACAGTTAAAATTCAATCAATTGTTACAAGATAAAACTAAATATTCCATAGCCATTTTATTAAATAAATTGTTTATCCTGATTGTTGTTTTGTTTTATGCAATAAACTATTATATATTTATCTCTATAGACGCTAAGTGCAACACTTAAAAATATTTTCGTTATCGTCAGTTACTGATTATTTTGTATTTCGTTTAATACATTTGTCTTTCATCATTATTAAAAAAATGTTCAGTGCTTTATATTCTAGAGCACTTATGTGAGTATGCGGTTTATTCTTTTTCAATCTTTTAGTTGTTGAAGAATATTGAATTATTTTTATGTTATGTATTATACAACAGCTGTTACTGTTATATAATAAATGGCATTTACAATATATGTAACTATTAGTATTGGCATTACACATGTGCCATGAACAAAATATTTATTTTAAAATTAATCATATTGCTTATACACTGTATTAATACATTTCATGAGGTTAATGTTGTGAAACAGATTTCATTTAGTGCAGATGTACAATTAAGGACAAGGTTGGTTAGATAAGTGTTACTGTTAGCAACCAGTTATAAACTGTCTATGAAAAGTTCCAACTTGTCCAACCAATTGAGAACTTTTTAGAAGTTTCAAATTTGCTGACCAGTTTAGAACTTTTAGAAATCTACAATTGGGAACTTAAAAAGGCTCTTAGTAATAGTTAGGGGCTTTCATAATTTTAATTGAATATGATTATGTTCTGATTTTAACAGGCAAATGAATAATCATAAATTCATTTTTATTAATAAAAAATAAAATTGTGAAGTATCTAACTAAGACTAAAAGCCCTTTTAATTTCCTGATTTTAAAAGTGTGTAACTGATCAGCAAGTTCAGAACTTACCAACCAATTAGGAAACTTCAAAAAGTTTTCAACTGGTTGGCCAAGTTTGAAACTTTTCATATTTCCTAACTGGTAGCTAACATAACACTAGGAATTATAATTAAAAAATTATATTATAAAAAATTATACTTTAATAATATTAATAGTAATCTACTATTATAGATAGAATAAGTGATTTTTTTAAATTACTAATTCTATCTGTATTCCTAATCTTTCTACTACACTAAAACAAATATATTCCTGATTAAATCTGAAGTATAAAATTATACTTTTAATATAAAATACTTTTTAAAGATACTTTTATATATTTTGTCACACATTTCCTTTTACACTGCAAGATTGTTAGCAATACAGAGTCATGATTAATAATAAATAAATAAATAAAAATAATCTTTATTAATACTATAGATCATGATTATATGAATCAAAATTATAATTTAATATTAATTATTAAAATAATATTTAAGTATTAGTATTATTTTTAATGTATCATATAATGAAATTATAGTCCCTAACACTTATCCTAATATAAAAAATCTTAACCATCTTAAAATTTTAAAATAAATTTCTTACAATATTCTAGTCTATAGCTGTTTGTTATCTCACAAATATAATAATTTGTTTATTACAGATTTATTAATATAGTTTAGTTATATATTTTACAAAACAGTCTCCATTATTTTGACTCTTCACTTTTGACCATAGCACTTTATTGTTTCTTGAACTTTTAACCATAGCAGGGAGTTATATATTTTTTATACTTTTCCATATTTTTTCTATACCAAAAAAGCAACTATAATTTTGTAGTCTATATAACTTATAATAGATACTTCTTAGTCATAATACTGTTCTTAACTGTCTCCTAGATTTCTTTCTAAATATTTTTAAATTTAGGATAAAGATAAAATATAAATTCAAAATGTTTTGATTATTTAAAATAAAAATATATATAAAATAATGATAAAATACTAATGTCAATTAATGAAAATATAAAATTAAAGATATTTAAAATAAAGATATATACAAAAAATAACTGATTAATAAAACTATTCCATTAGTATAGATTAAAATTTTTTTTGTCAGGTGAGTTTCTTAAATAAAATTCCATTTTGACTTTCAAAGTAGAAAAATAATAATTTGTATCACTTAATGATCTAATTAAGTTAATTAATTTTAAGAACATATAAAAAGGTTAGTATTTAAATTTTGAAACTACTATGACTAATTAGTTAAATTATTACTAAATTTATGCACTGTTATTTTTTGTTAACATTTTGCATCTGTCAATTTGTAAATAAAGCCAGTATTATTATTATTATTATTACTGATAAAATTGTAAACATTATATTATATGTTTAATTATTACTTACTAAGAATTCCCATATTACATGCAAACTTATTAAATTCTTACATTTAATCTATTCTTTTTCTATATTAAATAAAGTGATATAAATATATATAAAACAAGTAAAATATAAGCTAATGCATTCAGCATTACCATATGCCATAAGATATTTGTTCATAAATAGTTGCATAAGTAAATTAAAACTATCAATTATTTGAATGTAAAATAAGGACTAAGGAATTAATAATTAAAATTAATGAATATTACAATATTCTTATAGTAATATATATTATATATATACTATCAAATATCAAAATTTATTACTTAATTCTATTTATTACATGCTATAAATACATCAATTGGTCATTTTTATTTATATATACAAATAAATTACACATAATAATTAATATGAATAAACTTATATTAATGGTATAACTTTTAGTCCATTTATAAGTCAGGTAATTCAAGAAATTATAGTCAAATACATTAATTTATTATTTATTATTAAATATAACAATTCTAATTTTATTTTCATTCAGAAAATAGGAATTTAATTAGCATATACTTATATATTTGTTTTTGTATTTATATTATACTAGAATAAAATACACATTTATAATGTTTATGTATTCTTTTGTTGTTATTTTGGAGCATTATTTATTTGTCTTGATCTGTCATATATATGTATTACTTAACATTCTATATATTTTATATCTAAAATTATACATTTTAATTTTTAATTTAATTGTATAGACAAATAATGACTCTGCAATTTTTATTTTCAAAAATATATTAATGTGATTAATCATTTTAATAGCAAATAGTATGTATAAATCACTAGATTCACAAAACACAATCACACTTAAAAGAGTGTATAACAAATAAAAATTATATATACTTACATACATTGAGAAGGTAACATCTAGAGTTTCCAATCATGAAAATGTTAGTGTAAGTGTTAATACCTTCCTAAACATTAACCTTTCCCTTACTTTAGTAGCCCAATTGTCAATATTTACACCAGTAATAATTCTTCTACAATATCATTTTTCAATAAAATCTAACACTAAGACTTAAGTTTGGTTTTATCATTTGTAGGTAATATTTCTATTTTCCAACTACAATAACTAAAGCTTAACACTGCTGATGTCATTTTTATTTCTTTACATAACTTTTATATTATAAATCATTATGTTTATGGCATAAATGAACATTTCTGCATAATAATGTACATTATTGAGTTATCAGATATACAATATCTCAAGAAGCAATTGCAAAACTAAGGCACTTTATTGACAATGAGTTAAATTATATTTGATGATTTAATTTAAATGATGTTTTATTAAAGAATGGATGCACTTCTTTTCCCTTGTCCAATTAAACCTTTTAGTAAAGAGAGACATATTTGTTTACTTTAAGTTAAATATATATATCTAAATAGATGTATAGAATTAAAATGTTATTTTGCATTAAATGTGTACTAACTGTTTACCTTAATAATGATCTTGGCGATTATGAAATAATAGAATAAATAAAACTTATTTATAAAAATATATAAATCTTTTACAATTTAAACCTATTATAAATTATATAGACATAGTATGTGGTGTTAACACTAGATGTTGCCTCACCCAAAGTTAATATATGTTTAGAATTTATTTATTATGTTTAATAAATATCTGTTTTTACAAAAACAGCAAAGAAAATAAAAATGTGTATACTTTATTATTACCTAATAACTATATTAACATTTACAAGTATGTATATGAAATAAGTTATTATATCATTAAGCAATTTAAAACGAGGATCAGCATATTTTTTGTGGTTTTGTGGATTACACTGATTAACTGCATTACTTTATTGGTAGTTTTATAATAAAAATTCAATTGTATATGCTTTTGCTTATAATATGTTAAATGTTTAAGTTATATAAGTCTGTATGAGCCGGTGTAAAATAAAATGGAAATAAAAGATAATAGAGATTTTTCATTTTAGAAATAAAATCTAATCAGATTAAGTTGTATATTTAATGTAAGAGTTTAAGTTGAATTATATATATATATATATATACATTTTTTTCAGAGTTGTATTTGGCCTTCTCTACCCCGCTTATAAATCATACAAAGCCCTTAAATTCAAAGATTCAAAAGAACATGTAAGTAGAATTGAATTGTTGTTTTTATATTCAAAAGTAAATATGTGTTTATGTAAATTTGTTTTCAGGTCAGATTGATGATGTACTGGATTGTATTGGCTCTTTTTACAGTTTTTGAAACCATTGCTGATGTATTTGTTTCATGGTAAGTGTCAGTTTTAGTGCATTTTATATACTAAAAAATATTTAACAAGGTAAACAAAAACTATATTAAACTCCAATTATTTAGATCTTGACTTGTTAACGAAGGAACCTTTTTCTTTATATTTATTATTCGTAACTTTCATAATAATGATTTGCTTTGTTTCTATATGCAAAATTACTGTCAGTACGTATAACATTAATAGATATTTTTCAACTTTTCTTCAATTTATTTTCATACATTTTTCACATAAGTAAAAAGATATTGATTCTGATGTTGGAGATAAACAGTCAAATATTAAATAAGTAATATTTATTATTAAAGGAAAAAAGTAGTTTGTTATAATATTTATTTTATATATATATTTTATGTTTAGGTGTGTTTTATATTCAAGCAGTAACAATTATTGGAATAAGCTTAAGTATTCCTCAAAAACTTAATCTATACAGAATAGTTTTCTATTTGTAGCAATTTTCTATTATTGTATGTATTACACGATGATTAATTAACAACTAACAGGTAAAACATCTTCATATTTAATGAGAAATTTGAACGAATAGAATAATGCAAAATATGCAAATGAATATATTACAATTTTTTTAGTGTATATTGAAAATTGTGATAGGTTTAAAAAACATTTAACTGATAATTATTTTAGCTCGATATGTCTGATCAATATTTTAATATTTATTTTTTAAATTTTGATTTGCAGGATTCCATTTTATTATGAATTAAAAATAGGTTTCATTTTTTGGCTCATATCCCCGATTACTAATGGATCAAGTTTTCTCTATAGAAAATTTGTGCATCCTTATTTACAGAAACAAGAAAAGGTACGTTTGTCGATATTTTTGCCTTTAGCTAGAGGCGTTTTCCCAGATCTATTTATATTATTTTCTGTCTGAATTATGCTTACATAGATAATTCAATAATGTTTTTTCTTTTTTTAAATATAGATTTTTTTCTGTTTAAATTATTATCTAAGGGTTAAGGGTTCAGCTTATTTCATCTCTAAGAATTATCGTTTTAACGAGGTAGGTATACCTAGAAAATCTCCAAATACTTGCCACTTTGACGAAGTATTTCTTAGAGATTTACAGGACGAACAGTTTGGTTCGTCATACTTATGAAATAGTAACACAAGGAATTCTAATGATAAAAACACTAAATTATACTTACTTATACATTTATTAGATATTACTTTTATTATATTCATTTTTAAACTAAAATTTAATACTTAACTGTATTTATGGTTACTACCGTAGAATTTACAAAAGAGCAATTACACCATGCTGCGGTATCAGTAAGAGACATATTTATTTAATATAAATAAAAAACAATCAATCGAATTTCTTGGAAATCCATATTAATTTCTTTAACAAATTACTAACTAACACTTTTAAGTTTGTGTAAGTTTTACTGAAATTTTAATGGATACTTTTCATAGTATAAATGAAACTCCAATTTATTGTTATCCTTTGCATTTATGTTTTCATGGGACTGTTAATTATAAAGCGTTGCTTATATTGTAGTTTGCAATGTAAATAAAATCGATATAAACATGTACCTAAATGTATAATCTTTAATGAAACATTCCTTACATGTGTTTTTCAGGAAATTGACGAGGCTATCGACAAGGCCTCTGAAAAAGGCTACGCTGCCATATATACATACCTCGTGCAAATAGTTAACTACACTATCTCCTCAGGATTAATGGTTGCTGTCAAGGTATGTTGCAACCTAATCTGGATGCTAGTATGGAAATATATTGTATATTTCAAAGTATATTAGACCGAAGATTTCATCTTTTTAGCGTCGAATAAATATAGTTTCTGTACTTCTTTTATTTTCTCGTTTGTAAACAATATTTTCCTTTTGTATAAGTTATTTGATTTATTGCAATACCTTAATACGCCTTTTAATTACGTATAGATGATTTATATTTTCTAGGGACTATTTATATGGTATTTTTCCATATTAAAATGATTGCTTTCTTGTTAATTTTATTATCAGATTATATAATATAAAAACTTGAGATAATATTGAACGATTTAAAGATAAAAAATATACATTATTTTCATTATTTCAATAAAATGTTATCTCGCAAAAGTTTATTCTAACACAAACAAATATATGTAATTTTGTGTCTACATAGGAATGGACTGAACGTATAATTGTGAGAATCATTATTCATGTTAAATATTTTTCATTCGTTTATGTTGGTTAAGATTGTTTTTATTATTAACATTTTTATGTTTTACGGTAATAGTTATCTATACATATTTTAATTATTCGTTTAATATTATATATTTATTCATAAAAACTTTCCATAAAGTTTTTTATGTATGTGTATACATATTTTACTATTTTTCAGCTAGATATGTTAATGTTTTTCTATAACACATTCATCTCGTCATAAACATTATTAATTATACTTTAATTCAAATCAAGAAATTCACAATCCTAATACTGGCCATTTAGATTTATATATAGTATACGCTGTAATTGTTTTACGTTAAAATATTTATTAGTCAACATTCATAAGCTTTCTCAATTAAAGGTTTTTTCAGTATAGATATTCACTAATACGATGCATAATACATTTTATTTAATGTGATAAAAGTTTAGATCTTGTTTTAGGAAACGTCATTAAATCCCTCATACGATAAAAGTGCCGGTAACTGTCCTCTTACCGTAATTTAAATACTTTATTTGTGTGCCACTTGATTTTAAACATGTTTCTAACCTCTTAACGTTGGAGAATGTATGTGAAGTCCCTTTTATGACAAATGTCCTTGTAACGCAGTGTCAGGATGCGATAGCTGGCCGCGTGCAAGCCCTTCCTGCACCTGCGCACGCAAGTGAAAGTCATAAGGCCTCCTCAAGCTCCATAAGTTCACAACAGAGATATGCATACTCGAGTTCTCCTCCGTCTTCTGTGGCTACCACGGCTCTCAAGTTCCAACAGAAGACCCAACCCTCACCCACGCTACAAAGGAGTGACTCTCAGATACACCAGCAGCATTCCGATTATAGGACCAGGCCGGTCCATAAAGGTAAATTATTGGAAGCAACTGGTCGTATCTTTTTCAATAGTTAATATTTTACATTTATGTCGCAAATTTTTATCGATGAATAAGTGTCAGTAAATCAAGGTATACACAAATTTTAAAAATAAAAAAAATACTAAAACATGTATTTAGTAAATATATATCCTTTCAGAATTACTTACATTTTTAATAGGAATCCAAATACAGTCGAAAAAAATACGTGACAACTAAACTATCTATTGTCTCAAAAAATTATTTATGATTAAATTTCCAAAAAACATTTTTTTTCTGTCTGTATTGAACACAAATTTTAATTATCTTTGATTTATCTATAAATTAAAACCTCCCAAGCTCTTTGCTACTAAAATAGTTATATTAATATTCACCCATGTCACAGGACATCCATCTGATATATATATATACAATTAATGAATACTGTGGACGGTATGTAATTAATATTAATTACTGCTGTTATAGTCATAGAAATTAGAAGTAAACTTTTTGATCAAGAAATCAATAATACTGGCCATTTATATTTATATATCGGTATATAGAGCGACTTGTCCATGTGAGCAAGACCAAATACATAATATAGTTTGTTAATAAGTTATTTACTATATGTACTTATTTAAATAACATTTAAAAAATTGTTAATGAAACGAAAATGTAGAAAATCATTTGTGTGAAAGAGGATGTTTGAAATTTAATATCGTTTTAATTATCAGATTTTAAGGTGATAATAATTCTCAAAGTATATAGTATTAGATTTTTAGTGGTATATTTCAATTTTTTTCATAGTTGATTGTGAAAAAATGTGAAACTTTATTTTAAAATGTTATCTGACTAAGAGTATGTGCTTTTTAGCTGCAACAAAATTTACTTAATTTTTGAAAATATCCAGAAAATATAAATATATTAGTACCTACTAATACGTTTAAATATTAATTAAACAAAACTCTGGAAAATAAATTTATTAAACAATAATGATGTTCTTAGAAATTTTGTATTGTGAATATTTATGATATATGTATATGATGATATATTTATTTAGTGGACGGTATGATCAATAATGTCAAACAAGTTTTAACATTCAATAATGTATTCAATATTTAGTGATAAAATAATAATAAAATTTATTGTAAAGTATTGAGCATATATACATTTTAAAGCAATAAGGGATTGGATAATAATTAAAATATAGCCACTGCTTATTAAAATAACCTACAATTAAACTTCAATATATTGTCTTTTGTGAAGCTTAACGTACCTATCATTATTTGAATTATAATTGTATAAATATCTTTTCATAGAAAATGTATAAAATAGAGTCAAATGTGATTTGATTACTGATCAGCGATTACCAAAAATCGTTTGATTGATTAAAGTCAGTAATATTTAGTGCAATAATATTTAAATATCAGATTAAAATGCATAATTTTTGAAATTAAAATTACTGGTTCCATAATTTAAAGCAGATAATATTTTCCTTTCATAGATACCTACCTATATATGATTCTCTTAGCTACATTTGATTGAACTATATTCATGTTATTTTAAAATTGACATGCAGTCAAACTATTTTGATATATATGCATAATATATGCGCTATTGATTTTGTTGTTTATCCATATTGCATTGAAACAGTTTTACTACAAGTCTATTGAGAAAAATTGAGTATATATGCATATCGATTTAATTCTACACTAATTAGGTATATCTTTCTAATGTGTAATATTTCTTATCATTTTATAAACTAGTTCACGATACGCGTCTCTAGCTTGGTGAAGAAAATACTAGCGCCTACAGTGAATTTCTAGCGCAAATTAGCATGAAATAGTTCCGGTTATAAAGTGCAATATTAAATCAAATTATACCCTATAGATTCTGTTTTGTAAAATTCTGACTCATTGATTAAATATATTGTAATAAATGATAGTACATTTTGCAGTCATTCTGTGAAATTATTATATGCGTATTAATTACATCAATATGTGCAATATATATTATTTTAGAAATGCTGCAGAAATTATGTTTTAAATTAAATAATAGTTTCTTTTTATCAACCTGCACTTATTCAGATTTACCATGTGCACCATACATTACAGTAAAAAATTACAGATATTGGTGGAATATACAGTCTGTTTTAGAGCTGGAATATCAAGTATGTTCTCAGATATGTTCCTTGACGTAATTTGATTAAATAGGTACTTATGTACATGCGACATATCCACTTATATGTTGGATTGTGAATACAACAGCGTTTCAATTAGTCAAGGTTATTTCAATTTGTCCTCTTTGTTAGTTTACATTAAACTTTTTGTGATAAACACCGACTCATAAACGTCATTTAGTGCATTTGATGTTTAACTCCGTACATATGCATATATATATATGTATGCGTAAATATCTAACAGCTGTTTTGGATATTATGTAATTCATATTTCAAAAATGTTATAATAAATACTATTTTCTTTGAGAAATTTAAATATTTACCTACATATATATATAATACTTCATCCAGTTAACGTAAATTATGGATTTTGTCTTTTGCCTTTTAAGCTCTTGGCAAAATGGGTTTGTAAAAGGGTTGTTAAAGTTATCAACATTATATGCATAGTTTTAATTCGCAAGAAGAAATAATTTCTTCATCAATAGTTTTATTTGATTAAAGTCATAATCATATTATGTATGAATAGTTATACATACTATATGTATAATTATTGTCTTATGATAGAATTAGTTGCTATTGTAAAAGAAATTCATTTATTTATAAACTAGTCTGAAGTATTGTCCTGAAATGATGACATATTTCGTATTTAAGCCTGATTTAAATTTTCATAATTATATATTTTTTAATAAGGGCAATTTTATTCAGCAAAAACTATGTGCCCACTGCGATTATTAAATAAATTAGTTAAATATATCACAACAGTTCACAGCGTATATCTTTTGAATAAAAAAACATGCATATTTTCATCTTGATGTGCATGTTATAATTGTGACTACGATCTACATATATATGTATGTTTCATAGATGTGAATGTATTTTTAAAGCTGTATAAATAATACTGTTTATTTGAACTATTTTTGAACTACCAAATTCAAAAAGATCACACGTTATACATATGTAAACTAAAGATCTTACATATGTACATATATATATACAATATATCCTTTCCTTATATATTAGTACCTACATATTTAAGTAGGATAAAATCGATTATGCAGTAAAGAAGTAATAAACTGACCCTCCACCGATCGTAGGCCAGCCAGTTATTATTGTTGCTTTGAGAATGGTATAGGATCTATAGGACTGGAATAATTGTGGCGGAAAACGTTAAAGAATTGACGGCCGATGATGCTCATATCAAATTGTGTTTATACAGACGAGAATGTGCCTGCGTTCACAGAGAGAGGTATTATATATATCTATTTGTTTGCTGTAAACTGAATCCTACATACTCTGGTCACAAACTATTTCTGAAGAAACGGGAGTCTTAGTATAATAAAGTCTGTATAGGGGACAAATTAAATTACAGAAAAGATCAGTTATATATCATTATATATAGAAAACTATCAATCTGTAGTTCTTCTTATAAACATTGTTAGGGGATAGTGTATAAAGATAAGAGTGACACTGTTTATGCATTTATTGTCGGACATTCAGTTACTTAAATCATATTGATGACGATATAGACCATGAGCATAAGCACTATATATATATGGTATATATCTTTCGATTTTTTACATTGTTTAATGTTACGTATATTAAAATATCTTTTCTTGATTTTAACATATATCTATATACTATGCTGAATAGAGTTAGACATTTAAATGTGAATTAATTAACTTATATTATAATCGCCTTTTCAATAATAAAATCTCAAAGTTAATCTCTTTTCGGCATTTTTTAGATTTTTAAAGTTTCAATTAACTAAGCATATACAGCTAAGCACAATTCTCGCAGATTTTGTCTGGAATTTTTTATTGGCATTTTTGCGCATAAATGCACGTTTCTATCTGTAAATACATGTTGCTCTCTTTATTATGATATAATTTATCGATAATCTTTTTTGTTTCATGTATTTTGAAATTAAGATGAATACCTTAATAATGTAATTCCATAGTTCCATAAAAAGATTTCTAGTTTTTGTTATGTCCAGTAAACATTTTGTATTGATATCGTTTATTACATTCTCGTTTGGATGCTTCTTGGACACTCGTGTTATCGGTGTCCAAGAAGACTCCATTTGGTGTATTCCACGTGTCTACTGAACTATACTAGCATTTCTAATTGCCAACAACTGGCGAGATTAAAAGAATTGCTTTATTCAAAATTAAAATCTTTGAAGTGGAATGAATTCTATTATATGTATATATAACTTTATATGTCTGACATTTCTATAAGTTAGAATTCCTAGAGATTAGTTCCGGGGAACCACTTTAGGAAGAAATAGGATATTTCAGGTAACCTCAGTGGAATACAGGTAAAGTCTCCCCCCGCATGACCCCCATGTATGTGGCACAGATAGGTTAATCTAAAATGACAGGGTAAGAAATTTTCCGGTTAGTAATATAGTATGGATAAATCTTATTACCATGGGGGGGGGGGGGGGGGGTTTCCTGTGTATTTGTTTATTTGAACTGTTTAAGTAGAAATATGCCCAAGTATATTGGAACTGAGGGTTTTTATGTACAACTAGATTCACTGAGACGAGTTATGAACTGATCAGGTAGCAATCAATAAAGTACTAAACGGGACTTGGTTAAGTATGTATTGCATGTGTATTCATGTGTACCCAACATTGAAGTTGGGAAGCCAGTTTATGTGTGTACATGTTTTGTTACATATACGAATCAAGGTGAATTAAATTGAGAAAAACATGATCTGTACTGATATGTATGTCTGTATGTATTAGGGTAATGTGTTCACATGTTTCATCCATAACGATAAAATATATATCTTTGCAAGGATGGTATATGAACCAGTTAAACCTAAAAAGTTGAAGTGGATAAGAAATTTCTAGGCATTTTCCTGCCATTTCTAAAGCGTAATTTAGGGCACATGGATCTGACTATATTATTGATTTATAGGCAATGAAAACATTTTAGGCGGTAGATATATCCATTTTTATAATTTAGCTTAAAGGTGCAGTTTATTTGTAGTACATATTATCAACATATGTTTCAATTAGCAATTTTATCAAAAGTGCTGGGGCTTTTAAAATAAAAAAAATGCAATGGACATGCATGAGTAGTAAAGAGTTTTTCCCTCAAAAACTGCAAACGATTAGGAATTTAAGTAAACTTGGAAATTGCATAATATGAATACATTTTTCAAACATGAAATCATTTTCTCTGTCAATAAATATACTCTTAGCTCAAAATTTGAAAACTCACCCATCTCGAGGTGCTTCTCCAAATATATGAGAAACAATTTGATTATAAATGATTAGATGTTTTTTTATTTGCCATAGAAACAGTGTCTAATAGACAAAACACCTACAAATTATTATCTTTAGTAATTTGTAGATTATTTTTTCAATATAAATGTTTTATGTAGTAATGAATATTATGACTCGTGATAATAAATATTCATTTAGTTAAATGTTTTCATTTGGGATATCTGACTGGTTGTAAGCTGGTGTGTCCACTATATTTAAACTATAATTATTGATCGCCTCCTCTACGCATGTTGTTTGTACCCCTCTCTTATGCTGCATGTTACCTCTCCCCGCCCCCTCCTTGCATTGCATGCAGAGGTGCCTACCAGCGATGATAGTGCAGCCACACAGCCTTACCCCAACTTCGATCATAATGTTCCCACCCGGTCTGAAATAAAAGGGGGCCTGGGGGAGGGCCAATCAGCTACCCCGGTCCGAAGAAGACGAGCTCCGACCAATCAGACAGGTCCGTTAGCAAATGCTGCTTTTTTATTGGATAAGTTTGGGTCTGTTATATATGCAAGAATCGAAAGGCTTTTCAACAGATCAATTAAAACTTAGATGTATAAATAATATTTTTAAATGTTCAATTTATGATATGTTATGTTATTTGATTGCAAAGTCGAACCAAAGCGAATTAATGAATGATGAAATATGGTATAAGAAAGCCTTAAATTTGTTCAATATTTTCTAAATACAAGCAAATAGTTTAATTAAAAAATATATTTAAATGATTGAAATATATATGCATATTTACTACTGCGCAATGAGCACAACATTTACAGCGATATATTTATAAATTTAATCGTTTGGCATCGTGTGATTTTGAAAATAAAAAATATTAATTAAGAGATCGATCATTAAAATTAACAATCAACATCTATATATAATATTGTTTTCATATGTCTGGTGTCAAAATTATCCAATTTAGCATAGATTTCCCGAAATTTTCCTAGACTTAAATGCACACGCTATACTTATTCCGGCTAATGACTGATGACGTGCAGAAGCAAAGGTTTATAAAACTAGCACAAAAATGTGGCGCGAACACTGTCTAATTGTCAAATTAGCTAGCATCGAGGCTTAAGACAACAGCTGTTATATAACCACTTCATATGCACAGTTCATGTCCGTCCTTCGTCAGTTAATTATAATCTTTGAACTTATCTCTACTGTATTATACTCACTGTGTTTAGTATATAATATTTGACAAAAATACAGGGGTAAGCACCTACATTTTTACCAAACGCTGCGTACATATTATGACATTATTAACAACATAATTTGTACGAGTATGTTTCTTTTTGTCCATTTTAATGACACTCATATGTTTTCTGCAGTGAAGATTTCAATATTTCTAATTATATAGTCCGTCTGTTTATGTAGTCAGTGACTTTTTCTAAACTAAAGTTTTACAAGTTTTAGCACTATATTCACCAATGTGCACCCAAACGTCACGTGATAGTAATCTAAAATGCATCACATTTTTTGTCAACAAAACTTTAAAATACTTGTTTACATGTATTTCTTTCTCGAAATCGTTGACATTTTGAATCGGGTACTGATTAGTTTCATGTAATAAATGATGAAAATGGTTTTTTGAAGATTTATTTTAAATCTTATAAATACAAATTTTAAAAATTATTTTTAATTTTGACCATTTCTTCCATGGTGTTATAAAATATCTTTGTTTAACTACGTGCAATGCTTTAAAATACTGCTCTACTAGGAAGTTTAAAATTTATGTTTGAGAGGGGGTGCTAATGGGCCAAGAACTATATAATATGTACATATATGTATCATAACGGCGAGTGCAATTAAAGACGGATTACATAATTTAAATAAAATTGTTTGTTCCAGAATTCACTATATGGATCAAATGCAGCATTTGATATGAAAAATGAAGTGTTTGCTATTTTTGGACAAATACTATATATCTATACTCATTTAACTTTTAAGTATGCTGTTTCCTTTGCTTTAGAAAGGCTTACCATTAATATAAAAAAAATATATATAATATGAAATGTTCAATTTATAAAATATGGTTTAGGCTAATTGCCTGTTACTATTTGTTTTTCTATAAATTTTAACACATTTTCACTACGATTAAATATGCGGTTTACTAGATGTTGTTTTAACTATTTTGGTTTTTTAAAATCACGACAAAAGTAGAAAATAATTTATTGGTCATGTAACTCTCCATATATACATATACTTATGCAATGTTATCCAACATTACAGCCAACCTGTTATGTCACATGTCTGTTATACTGTCGCAATTATTGAGTAGAATTCAGGTTTTCAAATATTTCCTAATTATATTGTATGTATATCAATCATGTCCGACACTAATATCAGGAAGTCTTAAAATATAGGGTGTCTTTTTATTCCAAGCATCTTAAATCACAGTATAAAATACTTTTATAGAATGCATATAATTTAAATACTATTTTTTAAAGAAAGACCGTTTTTTAGGTTCCCTGTCATAAGCAGTGCTTGTTATTGTCAACTTATTTTTTCCCAACCATTTATTTAATTTTATCCTACCTTCAGAGGTTGTTCAGTGAAGTTTTTGTGCCTTTTGAGGTTTAGAGGGTAAGATTGAAATTTCTCGATATGTCGTGCGACCCGTAGTATAGTCTTTGGTTCTCCTATCTTATATACTTTTGAAAATGACATTTATATAATAGTTTGCACGGCGAAGTTACACTGTGCCGTATTGTAGATATAGTATGTCTTCCTTTCGGCACCACCTCTCCACCCTTCTTTATTTGCCTTCAACGTTACTGGTGAATACCTATTTCCAAATGGCATTTGACAAAATCTGTCTGCTTCACCCTCCGCACCCCTCTCTTCTTTGGAGGATCATCACGCGCTTCATCTTCGATACTTAAAAATCTAGGAAATCAAGCACACAATCATGAAATTATGACAAGTTTTTTTTTGGAGAAGATTGAAGAGATTTTAGAGAAAAGGTGCTTTTACGCAGGCTACAGAATATGTTGGCAAATAAGGAGCCGGTTAGCTGATCTTTAATGGATAGCAATTCGCGTGCAGATTCAGACTGTGATATTGCAGTGACTGTATATGGCCAAAGTCACATCTAGGTGTTTGTATGGCATGAGGTAAAGTTTGCATATATATATATATACACACATTGATTTTGTCTTGGGAATATTATCAACTGACTCTGGACTGTATATGTGTGTCTACCTATATAGAGAGGTTTACTGCATGTTTGTTGGTTTGTTTATATCTCAAGAGATTCACCCGAGATCTTTACTTTATTAAGGACATTTAAATGTAGTCTATAAGATCTAGTTCGTGATACAGCGACTGTATTTAACTTAACATCGTGATATACATGATCCTCGATAACTACCTGATTAGAATGTGTGCAAGACCATTCATCGATTGGTCTTTTTGGTGTTTATGTACCTGGTCGTGGCCGTGGTTTTGGATCATTTTATGACTTTTTGTGTCAAACAACATTTTTTATTAATAAGTATTTATACAGTATATTTACTAAACACATCTATATTTTTTTTGTACACATTGACAATTTTACAAAAAATACTCATAAGAAAACTAGTATTTATTTTTGATCCTATTAAGGGCCTAATAATTATTTTGTCAGTTTTATGCTGTGTTACTTTTAGAGACACATTGGCTTGTATAAACAGATCATGTATATAGTAGCAAAAACGATATTCTGTTATGTTTTTAACTTGTTTCTTTCATATGTTTACGAATGGGCAGACAAACCTGACTTTGGTCATTGAAATATAGAAAATTGCCAAATTCGACATTGTTAATTCAACTCCGCAAACGTATAACATCATTAGTGTGCTACAAATTTAAATTTGGAGGATTCAGTTATATTTAATTTCGTTCCAATTAGACATTGGTAATTCAATTCAATCAAATATTGTTGTTGCTATATTACTGTTATGAATACGGCTTACTGCTTATGCCTAAACTTTTAAATTGTAAAAATAATGTATATTACATGTAAAGGATATGCATATATATGCGTACTTCTATTATTTAATTAGGCTCACTCTATAATTATTTCGAAACTTCGTCTCTCGTTATATGTAGATGTTTTGTAATAAATTCCAGTGTAACAATTTTCAGAAATATATTTTTAATAAAAAATATGTAAATATTGTATATGTGTATAGTTTTTATTATTTTGTAAAAATTTAGCTAATATTTGAATATTTTCTAAAAGTTTTTTAATATCGTTTTTTAGTTATTACATGAAATTAATCAGAATTTTTCGATTTCGAGAAAAATTTAAATCATGCATTACGTTGAAAAGGGTATGTTTTGCTTATTTTGACAAACTGGGTGCATTTTTATTATGTGGTCACGTGACCACGCATTTGGGTGTACAGCGGTGAATATTGCGCTAAATTAGCAAAACTTTATTTTGAGAAAAGTAACAGAAGCTAAACATTGCTAAATTTGTTCCTCTAAAAACTAGAGCAAAATCTGGGAGCCCTCTGCATGAACAAGGTTAAGGAAATAGCCAAATTAAGATTTCATTACTATTTATTTAAAAAAAAGTGTACAATTTGCAATTAATAGATTGCTTTTTCAGTTCATAAAAGTAAATTATATAATGCTTTATTATAATTTCAATAGCTCTGAGTATTTTTCATTAGTCAAATTAATAATAATATTCTATAAAATAGATTTCATATTTTTATATATGTTTGTATATTTAGGTATATATATTATATAAACATTATTTGCAAACGGTATATAAAATACTAGGTTTCTTGATACACTTAATTTCGTAGAAAAACTGATTGTATGTAGAGTTATAATGTATGTAAAACTTCTAAATTCAACGATGTACTTATTTTTAAAGGTTGTAGATATTTCAATTGTTTCAAAGTATTAATTAGTTCATCTTGGTAGTCTTGGTACAATGTAAGCTTGTTAAGTAAAGTTCCAACAACTATGTTTTCTAATTTATACACTTACATTTTAACATTTCCTTATAGATGTATAGAACTATTGTTTCATTTAGGAAGTACAAAAAGTGTATATATAAGTATATTAGTACATATTGTAGATTGATTTGGAAAATTGTGTTGGATATGTTCTAAATTGTAAGGAAAAGTTCGATTGTGTAATATGCTCGTACACATATTATACTAATTAAAAGTATGTGCATTTTCTCAGTGCCTTCTGAAGAAATGATGATTGTAAGATGACTGATAATATATGAGGAACAAGACAGACGTTGTAAAACTGAGATGGCCAACTTACAAAATGGCACAGTATTTTATTTGTAGGAATACCTTTCGAAGCCGTTATTTTTACTATTTAAATGTACAAGTATAGATTCATTTTAATTTAAGTAGATCATTGTAGGTTTTCCTAACCGATAAAGTTTGTGAGTTAGTAAACCTACAAAGCCTTACTACTTTAATCAACATAAAAAAAATATTTTGGATTCTCGAAAACTGGAAAAGGGCCTTTTTAATATAATTCTATAAACTAAAGACAGTTTTACAATTCTATTTAGTATATACTACTATGGATACATTTTATGTTTGGATTATTTAAAAGTAGCTTCTTTAACAACATTTGCCTTTTTTATTCTTACATCTCTCTTTTACAAATGGTCGGAAAGTATACATTTTATTTTAAACTTAATTTATCACCTATTCAATAAATGGAAGGTTTTCTTAAAACGATCCTTGTACTTTCTTCTCGGCTATTTCCGTTGCTAGCTCTCTCTAGCTCTATGCCTGCGTACATCATTTAATAGTCAACATCTGAAAGTTATAAATAACGTCTATTATTTGTTTATAAAAAAATCTATACAATTTATGTATTATTGTATTAAAATACGTAATATAACTTAATAAAATAAAGTGTTTGATCTATGTCATTTAAAATGCCATTTATAATCATGGAAATGTGAATAACATAACTGTATCTTTATATTTCAAAACCGTATGTTTCAGAAAAAGTTACATTTGTGGTTGATCTTTAAATGCGCAAATTTGTTATACTTTTGCAAAATTATTACAAACTATACTTTATTTTGTCTTCTTTAAAAGTAATGTCGATTCGTAGTATATACAATTTATTATAAATTTATAAGTACCTCAACAAATCTATTTCCGTTACTAAAGACTTACATTAAAATTTGAATATATATATATATACATACCTATATTTGTATGCATTTTCGATGTTATCAGTTTTTACTAATATTATACTACTAACGCTTTTTTCTATTGCATTTTTATTATTAAATTTTAATTCGAGAGAACAACTGTTAACAAATTAAGAAAGTAAAACAAAAGTTTATAAGCGTAAACGCCAAATTTATAGAAATATGTTGGTATAAAACAGGATCACTGATCAGAACGTCGATATCGATAGAGGACTATCACCCTATCCATTTGAACGTTTCGCATATGTACATATATTTATTTGCATTACACCAAATGACTTATCGTGCTATTGATATGTTAGAAACGTTGCACCAATTCTGAATATGTAATATAGATTGATAATTCCCAGATGAATCGAGAAGGCTACATATCGTAGACTCATCTGTTTTGCTGTACATTGCCAATAGAAATAGGTTGGCATTATATACGTACATTTTCTAGATGTATTTAAAGTTTCCTCCGTAAATGCCTGTGTATGTGTGAGTATATTTTCATATATATCGTAATTCATAATTGGGTGTTATTACTTTTTCACAATAATCGATTGACGTAGTGTGATAAATTGTAGACAAGTATTAACGGCGATTGACGAGCACTATTTATTGATTACTGCTCAGACACGACAAGGCTCAAAATTTTTTGGATGGTTACATTTAAGGCGAGGATTAGCTTCGACTTTTTTAATCGAATAAATGTACTTTTTAATGAGATTAATTTGATTTTGGCACACACATATATGTGTATATTGTATTTTTCATCTACTAGAATTTTAATGCTTTAATTTTTATAAACGGGGTATTTTAAATGAGAAATAATGTTGATTATTTGTAATTAGAAGTTAATCATTTTTAAAATATATTTTTGTAGTTCATTTTTTACAGTTCAAAATTATGTTAATTTTATTAATAGTTTTGATTATATTGTTATCTATATTAAATATCTTATATGTTAGTTCACCCATTGAGAAAAACAATGGCTTTTCTTAAATGCTAAGGGTGTTCATGGTATTTTGAGAATACCATGTATTTTTATTTCAATTCAAAAGTAGGATTACATACTATTATTTAAATTATCGTAACACTATTTTTCTTAATATTCAGTCAATTATATCATACAGCATTTAATTATTAATTACTATGGTTATATTTATACAGTAAATCTGTATTAAATGAAGTAATGAAAAAAATCACTTTTTGTGATGTATAACATAGTTTACTGTTAATTAGTTTACAGAAGTGTTTATTAATTTGTTGTTTAATATCGCACACAACTCAATCTCTCTGTATGATTATATGTAAAATTATTAATTGAATTATACAGTCAGTCTCTTTACTTTTTATGCATTTAGATTATATCCTAGAAGTAGCAGTGTGTAAGTTGTTCATAATTTCTCTTCAATATCTCGGAAACTATTTTATGACTTTGTTTCTTGATTGTTTCAAACGGTTCCCGTTAAGTTCGGTCCTTCATTTACGTTCTTTTTATACAGTATAATGACTGTTATGTTAAAGTATTCTGCACAACGTATTAGTTTAACCATTTTCTATATTAAATGAAAATATTATTGATTTTGTTTTATCAATTAATTTACATATAGTAAAATGGGGTGATAATGGAGATTGGAAGTTCGCAAGCTGAAATATAAAACAACTGTTCATCAGCTGATCAAACTTTTCATTTTTCCATCTGATTCATAAACATTACTTATTCTATATAATATAGGTATGTTTTCAATTTATCAAGTTATTCATTTTATTCTGCATACAAGATTGGCATATAATTCAAAATAGACATACTGTACAATGTCAATTCACCTAATTTTTAAAGATTTGTAATCTATGTTGTAATCATAGATCTTCCATTATTACTGGTGTTTGTGGGTCGCAATATAGATATATTGAATAATATAATGTAATAATATTGAGGATTATATTATTCAGTTTCTTCATTTTCCCAGATATGACAACCAACTAATCAATAATTATTTGGAGAAAATAGAAAACTGAGATTGTCAGAATATGATCAATTAATCATTTTTAGTTCAACTGTATTATTTACGAAATTATTGATAGGAATTAAGGACGCTCAGAAAATGCCCTTATCACATCTTTCATATTTAAGAGTCACTTGTAATAAAACATGATTTACTTTGATATTTTATTCTTTTAAAGTCAATTTGGCGTAGACTAAATGTTACTTAACAAAATAGCAAAGTTATTTCAGGATTTCGGAACAGAAACCTAGTAATATATAAATTCACGCAAGTCAATATAATACCCCTTTAAAATGCGCTTATTTCAAAATATAGTACCTATATTGTACATATATATTGTATCTGTACATTTCTCCGCATTCTTATGCCATCTTGTGCCAAAATTGCAAAATAGAAATACTGCATAATTAAAAAAGTATAATATTTGATCAGTACATTATTGCTATATTCAAGTAAAATCATGCAGAGCATGTTTTTTAAATTTAATTTTTATTCCATCTTATTATGCATACAAAATTAAATGGAAACATTACAATTTGAACAATAAAGCCTTTATTATAACGGAGTTGCTATGTTTTTACAAATTGTATTATTTAATAACAAAATGTATTTATTAAATTGTGTTAATTAATCTTCAGTTATCATCCCATTAAATCGTGGGTTATTATTTGACTCATTCTTTTTTATCTACAATAAAATATCAACTCGAAATGTTTCCGTTAAAGTTTAATTATTGCACATTATGATCTTCATAAATAAACTTATTTTGTTTTAGTCTCTGCAATATTTGATGGAGTATTTCTGGTTGGAAATAACATCCCCTCTTTTCCACCAGAAAATGTCTGTATACTGCAGTATTTAAAATAATAATTAGAAGTTCTCGAGATAGTTCGTTCGGCTATAAATCTTACAAAATTTTGTTGCACAGGATTTTAAGGAACACTGAGTATGATGAAATTATCGATTGTCTTGATGGCTTTTGACTTGATAGAAATTAAACTTGTCAAATATTTTCTGTCAAGCCAAAAACGTATTGGTTGGTTGATTAAGTAATCACGTGATTCAGTATAACACGTGATCAATTCGCACCACTTCTGCAGCTGAACTCATCACGAAAGTTATTGTTTTGATAATTAGTTGTTGTATTAAAAATCGATAAGCCGACTTGATCGTGTGGCCACAAAATTTGGCTCGACGCGCTGGCTCGCCAAGCAGGTGTGACCGTGTGTTCAGTAACAATTTTCAGAGTTAGAAAATGTATGCTGCAAAATAGCATAAGACTCCTAAACAAAACAATAATGTAAAGGATATACGTACGTACTAACTGCTAAGGAAGTACCCTTGTCTCACTACATCATCATCATTTAATTTTATCTTGTTCAGAGCCCCAAAAGACTTTTGGCAGTCCTGGAGGCCTGGAGCCGAAGTCCTCACCACTGCTCGGAGGAGACAGGAGCGGTTCCAGTTCCACGTTGCCTCGAACGCGGACCAATCTCTCCAAGGTGAGAAACTATCGTGGGAAGAATCTAAAGTCCACTATCGTCGTTTAATTTAGTTATTTTTAAACATTAAAAATGATGTCCAGATATGCATTATACATTATCGATGTGTATTATGGTGACCGGCATATATTTTTGTTTACATTATAAACATAGATTTGCTATCTGAAAAAATGGTGCAGCAATTTGAATAAATAAGTTTGGGGTCAAAAATATAGTTTCTTTACTGATTTTTGATTAGTACGATAAAAAACTATATTTATATATTTTGAAATATATTTGTTTGTAATAATATGTTAATGAATTAGAATATATACAACTTTTTAAAATAATACATGGGCCGGGGACTGCCATCGTAAAATACACAATATTTTCAATGGAAATATTTTAGAATGCCATTCTATGTATATAAATATATATATATTGATTAATTTCTATGATTACCGGTTGTAAATTATTTTTGGTAAATAAATCTGTCATAGATATATCTTGTTTTATTATAAACATGTTGGTGCGTCTATATTTCTTAATTTCAATATAAACTATGGGATTCATTTCAATCATTTGAAACTGCAATTTAATCATCATTTTAGTATTTATTTAAATTCTACATCGTTTGCAAACAATTGTGTTATTCAATTTTGTCCATAAAATGCTAAACATTGAGGTTGTATGAATTCCATATTTTTAATTTCCTTTTTTTTAAGAAAATTGTTTCATCATTTAAAAAATATGTCACGTATTAACCTTTAACTAATATATATTTATGCATCAGATAATTCTCAGCGCTTCAAATATGTTGGTTCACATCACTTAGAATTGAATATTGTTAATTAATTTATGGTCACCGAAATATATGAATTATCACAGCACCATGAAACTTTGAATTTTGAAGTATAAATTATATTATAATGAAGTCTATCTCTTATGTTCTGAGTCAATTTGAGAATATTATATTGTCGAATTTCTGTTGGCTTAAATATATTTCTTCGGGTTTGATTTGTTATAATTAGGTTAGTACCTACCTAGACATTATACATACGTGTATAGACAGCAAACTGCTTGTAAATTATTTAAGTTACGTGTTATAAAACATGTAATCGTCTTTTATAACCCTTATCCAACCAAAATGCAGTAAGTTGGCCAATGATACGTTTACAGGAAAAAATATATTAGTATGTTAAATAAGAAAACCACAATAGATAGGAACAGAAAATTTATTTATTGCGAGCTTTTGACTCACGCTGGAGTCATAATCATGCACAGCGTGAGTCGAAAGCTCGCAATAAATAAATTTTCTATTCTTATCTATTGTGGTTTCCTTATTTAACATTTAAGTGACTTTATTACTTATTTTGAATCATATTAGTGTGTATTTTTCCTTGTAAAATTACATATAGTAAAAGTTTTTACTCCAGATCATGCCATTGGTTTAAACGTTTAAAAATTGTATGTATGAAACGA
>JAYRBW010076416.1:0-24825 GCA_036023295.1 Invenusta paracnida | reverse complement strand
GCTTGATCTAGATTTAGATCAGGTAAAGTTAGTAATTTGGCTTTAACCCTGCGATCAGATAATCCGAATATGAATTGAGAAAGAAGTAATCCATCTCGCATGTCACCGAACTCACATTTGTTAGCCTGATCCTTGAGTTTCTGAACATACGTACTTATCATATCAGACCCTTGAAATAAGGTATGAAGCAGATGTCTCTCGTAATGTAGAATTCTTTTTGGTTTAAGATGTGCTAGAACTATCGTTCGAATAGAAGCGAAGGTAACGGCTTCAGCCGTGACATCTTAAGAGGCAAGTAAAGTTTCAATTAAAGTGAACATATTGACCACATTGAGATAATAACACTGCTTTGCCAACCATTTCTTTA
The DNA here is from genome assembly GCA_036023295.1 of Invenusta paracnida. Classification (NCBI taxonomy): domain Eukaryota; kingdom Metazoa; phylum Platyhelminthes; order Proseriata; family Coelogynoporidae; genus Invenusta; species Invenusta paracnida. Next base: position 24,458 of record JAYRBW010076416.1, on the reverse strand, counting down.
TCTGCAGCAATGAGTGCAAAACGTAGTCTTTTGAAGTATTGTTCCACTTCGGTGTAAGATAAGGGCATGTCCCTTAATTCTCCAAATCCTATCCTCGTCGCCATGTTTTGTTTGGGGTAAGGAAAGAAACTTTAAATAGCAGTAGGATCGTTTATTTAAAGTAGTATAGTAATCGAACTTTCATTCACATTGCTACTTTGATCATGCCTATCGCAGTTCAATACCTTTATTACACATAAGCAGCCGAGTAATAATACTCACTATGATCATACACACTAAAGGCCAATAACAACAAACTAATACAAGTATGCAGCAGTAACTAATAATGCGCATATTACACTATCATACACAGCAAGAATCAATACAACGTAATATACAACATATAGGATTAAACACAATACATAACTAATTGAAATATTGCAATCAGAACCATTGTTTTCGACAAAATCAACATGATTTAATATAATATTCATCAGGAGTAAATCTTTTAGAACTATATTTTTATAGAATTTTTAAGTGATACTACGAGCAGCTAAAGTCTCGTTTCATTTTGAAAGAAAATTCAAAAATGATGCTAAGATTTACATTAAAATTTTGATTAATTAAAGTATTATCTTGATCTTTAATAATAACATGGCACTTTACATGTTTTTGTATTCTATGGTTAAAATGTAAGAAGTAAATGTTATGTATAACTAACTGACCAAAAATTGCTTTAGAATTTAAATTATTTCCAATTATTTCCAATTATCACAATTACATATATATATTACCATTGACCTATTTTTTTGAAGTAGTATATATATTTTTTATCATGCATATTACATAACTTTTGAGGAAACAAATGCAATATTCGGTTATATTGAAGTTCTGTAATCCTTAGTATTATCCTTTAATATAAAAAGTAAGAAAGATATTTTCTTCAAATTATATTTTAAAGCATATTTATATGTGCTAATATATAGGTATATTAAATAAATAAATACATATATATTTATTTATAATAAATAAATCGGTGCAAAGCTAGATAATATGTAACAAAAAATTATTAAATTTAGTTTCTGAAATTTGGAAAACTACTCTGTATTATCATTTAATATTTTCATTTTAAATTTCCGCTAAAGTTTTGTAAACTATATTTACAAACATAACCTAAATATTTATTATTATTTATTATAAACATAATCTTATCTATTTCAGATGATCATTTGATGAAACAGTTATCTTCAAAGATTTTGAATGCCAACATCCTACTAATACCGTTTAGGGTATCGAGTGCAACCGAAAACCAACTGTATCGTATTCTTGTCAAAGCAAAAGAACAGAGAACATATCACTTCATCTCTCTTTTGAATGCTGAGTGGACTTCAACTCTCTTCGTAAACGTAAGATTACCAGACTTGTTCCTTAAATCGAATTTACTCCTATTAATAATATGCAATCAAAACATATCCCTAAAAAGTTACTAACAGTATTTCTAAATACTCTGTGCTTAAAAATTGGAAATACTTTTACGACAGAAAACGTGTTTTATTTAAATGTATTTTTGGCACAAAACAGGTGTCACATTATACTTGAGAATATCTGATTCTATCTACTGTATAGCTTATTGTGTTTATAGATAAAATTTCTGAATATATTTTAATGTAAAGTAACATTATCGTTAAAACAATTCATATAAAAATTCAAAATTGGCGTCCGCCATTTCATGCCATATTATTTACAACAAAACAGTTCAAACTTAATTCATAATCTGTCAATATATCGACATTCTGCACTGTAATGTGTCAACATTTGTGTTTTTTAATATGTGCCACAAACGGACACAAGTACAAATTGTATGCGTAATATGCATTATACTACTATTGTTATGTATGTGTGAAGAAAATGATGTATGTTCTATGGCGTTCAAGATAATTGGCGAAGTAATCCTTTTGATAAAATGGCTCAATCTTCTGAAATACGAACTTTTAATACGTGAACTCACGAATATTAAATATCAGTACAATAATACGAAGGTATTATTGAAGTAAGCATATCAATGTCAACTGGACGATGAATTCAAAGATAATGCATTATTATTTAGTTTTCAATGAATACCATCACTAAGAGATTCTAAGATAGCTTTAAAATACTATATTTATTACATTATCATTATTTCACAGTTAGTTATCAATTTATTGAAATTTTGTATAATTTTTGTGCTATGCTAAAATACCATATATCTACATTTTTGTTAAAATAAATTTGTCAAGACTATATACATTAATATACATTAATGTACTACACAATATGTGTACTTAGTACGCTTACGCATACTGTGTAACCCTCCTTTTAGAAACAAAATTCTAGACTTATGAGAATATTGACTATTTGGAGAATTGCATCTTCGAAAAAATTATAGAAACCCCATACCATCCTAGCATTAAATATGCTCCACAATTCATCAACTTGCTTTCATGCAGACTAAGCTATCTTGGACAGGACCTACATAAACTGTTATCCAAAAATTCTACAGTTACTTTAAAAAAACTTTTCAAGATCGATGGGTTCTCAAATTTGGTTCAACACCTTAGCCCTTACGTAGTCCCGACCTTACATCCTGCTCTTTGGGGCTTATTCAAACCCAATATGATTACACATAAAACAGCAAATGCAGTTGAATTGAAAGATGCCATCACTACAGAGTTCAATCGTTTTCTCGAAAAATAGTTTATCCATAAAACAATTATTAAGAATACTCATCCAAATCCCATTTTTATTTTTCCAAGTTTGTTGTATCAAGTGTTTTTTTTACTATAATAAACATTCTACTATTTCTGATTTTTGTCCATTTCTCAAACTCGTAGGAACTTATGACATACCCTGTTACATTTACCGGAACAAACTATTGGCATTAAATTTTTGTCGTAGTTTATTTGAATATTAGTTTTATATAAATTGTAATCATATAATTAATACCTATTAATTAAATTATTATTTTTATTATTTTTTATTACATAAACTTACTTTTTAAATATATTTTTGGTCATAACAGATGAGGTCACAAAGATGAAGTATCCCCTAACAATATCAGTAATATAAATATCATAAATTATTCTATTTTAATGTGCATGTTGATGCACTTAATAAGTACATTAAATAGAATAATAATATATTTTTATGTGCTAAGTACCAAATATTAATTTGATATATAAATTGTTAACCAAAAGATGGATGTATTCACAGTACACATATGTATGTAAGACAATAGGACAATAAGACAAATCTAAACAAATTAATAAACTTAATTTTATTATACTTGCATGTTATGAAAGGCACAACTTAAAGTAAAATAATATTATTCAAATGAGTAAATTAATTAACATAAAGCGTCAGGACATTTTAATAAATGAAACAGATTTAAACAATTAACTATTGTCATATGTCTACAAATAGTATCATTTAGAGTACTAAATAAAAACGACGGCGTCGCAAAATAAAACCCAAGAAACAAGCTTCTCAAAAGAATAACGTTAAAATAATATTGATGATAGTATAGCCATTGAAGAAATTGATACAAAAATGACGCCAATTATTATTAAATGTTACAATGTTTGCTGTGTAAAATGCATAAACATATAAATCAATAAAGAATATAGGTATAAACATATACATACATATATCTAAACTGTAAAATTCATAAAAATATGACTACAAAATTAAAAAAAAAATTGTGACAATGGTATAATTTTATTTTTTTACTACATATGTTGTAATAATTGTCTTACTTCAAACAATTTATTTTGTATTCATATGGGTTTCATTGCTTCTGTAAAAATGTACTCCACTACCAATAATTTATATTAATTTTTATTGACATATTTTTATGCATCTTACAGTTTAAATATATACTTTTGTTCCTTATTAATGTGCATGGTCATAATGTTCGCGCACTATATTATAAATAAGAACGAAATATCTCATATTTTTATTCTATTTTAAATAAACACAATTATAAACAATTATATACACAATAAGTATATACAATATATACGCAATTATAAAAAAATATCTAATTGGGGATTCTCTGACCTATGATCTCAACTAAATCATTTATCAATTATTTGCATGCATTATTAGATACATAATTTTCAATAATGCTTACAATAAATTTGAGACAATACAGTCTACCAAATTTAACAAAAGAATCGAATACCAATTTTTTTGTTTCTTCATTATTATTGAAGTTTTCATTTTTATAAAGGCAGCATTTCGCCTGGGTAAAATTGTAAATTAGCCTAGTAATTTTAAACGAGTGTCTGGTATAAGTGAATCTTTACAATCTATAGATGGCTTAAAGGTATCTCCAACTGCTAGATAGGGTGATTTACCCGGTCGTATTAAAGCCACCATCTTCAGGAACTAAACATATTTCCATGTTCAACCTGCCTACGTATTTAAAGCATACATATCTGACTATAGTTAGAGAAATTCGATATTGATGGTTTAATCCTATCCATACCGGTCTATTTTACGTATCCATATCCTGGGGGGTAATTTTCAAACTTCCTGGTGGAGTAGAGTTTTAAAATTCAGCATATAGGTAAACGAGGATTTTTTGTATATTAATATATTTAAAAAATCATTCATTTAATGAAAAAAAAATTATTTGGTATACATTTTTTTTAAATTGGTAAATATATATATTTTTAAATATATCTATAATATTTTTCTTTTTCATATTCATATTCATCGCAACACAACTTTATTTATTGTAATTCATAATTTATTATATGAAACTAATGAGTTATCGTACCTACTAATAATTGGCACTGTGAATACGTGGAGAGTATAGCCGAATAGTTTTGAGCTCGCTTCCATCTTTTTTGTATTTTTACCAAGAGTCCCGTGACCGGCTTATATGGTGAACAGTAGTCAATATGGCGGTAAAAGTTGGAAAACTATATTTTAGAAAAGTCACGGAAGCTTCTATTTCTCCATTTGTTCGTTGAAAATTCACAACAAAAGTGCTTCCCCATCCTCAGGTATATAGATTTTACAAAATGTTTTCATATAACAATTTTATATACTACGTAAATGATATAGGTTTATATATAACGACCGAACCTGCCGGTCCTGCTCTTAGACTCCTGTAATTAAATAATTCTTTAGCTTGACTTCAAGGAATCTTGCCAGAAAAGTATTAATGTTTTCTGAAAGTGCATAGTATAATACAGTCCTTGAGAATTATTACAGTATTTAATGAATATATAATGAATAGTAATGCATGAATTTATTACTAGAGCTCTACATGTAGAGACACTCTTCTAGATTCTTAAGTGGATACTTATACTACTGATTAATTTAGTGATTTCATTTGGCAGTATTCTTGCGATAATATAATATACGTAAATTTACATTTACATTTACCTGCAATTTAATAGTAAATGTAGAAAGTTTTTCTTTAACCTTTCCTTCGGCTAGATTAATTTGCCTTTTTCTTGTTTCGCTCTACTGCTGTGTGTCTTTTGTGCTTTTTTTCCAATTTTAATCCCAAATAATAATAATAATAATGAAATATCCTTATATGTAATATATATAAATTGTAAATATTATAAGTTTCGCTCTGTGATATAATGTTTTGGTGAGTATAGCATTTTTTCGTTATATATTTTTTTACTACAGATACATGTACTGTTATTTCTACATCAATGTAATAATAGAGTAATAATAATACAGGGACTACCTAAATAATGGAACGTTAAATGACAGTTTTGTGTGGTTTTGACGAGTATGTTTGTGTAATTTTTAACTAATATAATTGAAATTTTGCACATATTTTCCATAATATATCAGCAACAGTTTGAAACTCCTTTGTTTGGTATAACATGTTCCAGGGGTAAAGTAGGAGGATAAAATCGGAACGCAATTAAAAATATAGAAAAATTATATTAATATCATTTAAATCGGGGTTATGCATATATAAGCATATCACCATATAGGAAACTTGTATAATACATTTTGAAACGAAAGGGATACACTGTGTTCCATTATCGATTATTTGGTTCCAATAATTATAATTTAAAATAAGTTTTACTTTATGTTAAATACTGTGTCTAATTTCCATTTTATTGAAGTAAATTTTCATGGTTTAAATATAGAGTTTGATAACTTAGGATTTTTTTTCTTAATTTATCAAGTAGCAATAATAGTATATATGTCAATATTATGGATACACATAATATATACAATACAAATATTATTAAATTGGGTTATTCTAATTAGTCCTATAATATAGCACAATAAATTCAGTAAATTATTGTTTTGAATTTATAAACTTTTAAACAACAAAGTTTAAAATGGAATCGAACCTCCTACCTCTCAGCTATATCTGCAATTTAAAGAGCTAAACTTTTTAATACATTAAATCATTGTTAACTACATGATTGTTTAGATAGGTATAGAGAAAATTATGTCAATATGTTTAAGTATTCCCTGTATAAATAATTAATCTATGGTTTCAACCAATTATATAATGCAAAATAAATTGATTTTTCGTTGTCAGCAGTTTATAATAATATTTATAATGAATCAATACGAACGGTTACTTTGAACAATAGTAATATATAAAATATATATATATATATTAAAATGAAAGTCAAGAAACGAAAATGTTAAAATAATATTGAAGATATGAAGTTCAGTTATTTTTTTTCAATATAAAAAGGGCGCCAAAAATAATTTGTTTTACTGCTGGTTAGCAACGATCAGATATATACAACAATATATACTGTTGATCTCTAACGATGACAACGATTACAACATTTGGTAAACTAAGAACATTGTGTTTTATACCATGAAACACAAAGAAAAGAAATCTAACTATACATTTATTTTTAATCGCTAAAAATTCAATTATTCTGGACAACTGCAAATCTTAAGATAAAATTGGAAGCATCCAAAGTCCAATATCTAAATCTTTGAATTGCAATTATAATTTCTCAAGTGCGTGCATCCACAAGATATTCCTAATAAATAATTCATAATATATATTCAATAAATTCATTTATACTTGTGTATCTATTCGTAGTTTGTTCAATATTCAATAACTCCCATTCTGATGCACATTGAAAATCTGCCCATTTCATTATTAGCGATTGATTACTATTTAATTATGTTTCTGGTCATTTGTTAAGCACATTTACGATATATTCAATTATATCCCGGAAATTTTTCATGTAAATCTTTCAATTTAGTGGTTTTTTTTTTAATAATTCCAATTACATTCCAATCACATCAGGCGAACATGACGTCCTCCTTTCGTTTTGACAATTATTGGATCTTGGTGGACCCGGAACTGACCCCTGATCATCTTCTACCCCATATCCCCGATAATAGCAATATCGCCGTGGTGCGATCCTTTATCATGACAGATTCCTTTGCTGATCTATTCACTACGGGACCTTCTACAGGAACTCTGATTAATTATAATCAAAAAAATGTATGGATTCTGTTACATTGATAAACGTATTATAATTTACAAATGTGATTAGACACTATTAGTTAAGTAAAAAGAGATATAGATACTTTTAAAATATATGAAATATATTATAATAAAATATATTTTTATTTCAAGAGATCATTTGGAATTTTTACGAATATGAAAACATCATCGATTGACTTCAATGTGTAATTTAGAAAATTCTATACTTAAAGGAAATGAAATTGTTAAATTAGTAACATATTGTGTAAGCATAATGTATTCTGTTTCTATAGTAAGACTAATATGGTTTTTCTTATTAATACAATGTATCTTTTGAAACATTAGGGGGTTTCCTTGTTAGAAAAAGTTTTCATATAAACTATTAGGAATTCAATTGAGAAACAAAAAAAACATCAAGAAAATATAGTTGAAATTGTTAATTCTTTTTATATAGTGAAATATTTAAAAGTGGTCCAGACTACGTTAAGTATTGAAAAAATGCTTTGAACCCATCTTTGAGTAAGGAATGAATGTATTAAATTCAGTTATATAGATAAATCAATGTTTTCTTCGTCAAATGTGAAATAAATAGTACTTTTAATGGGTTTAATTATATTTGAATTTGCTCAAACACCGTAGGCATTTAAAATGAAAAACCAACTTTTACTTTTTATTTTGTTTTATTTTATGAAATCTATTTCATTATATACCATCATATATATTATTTATTTATTTATTAAAAAACAACGATTTTTTAATGTTTTAATTAGATACTATTTGTTCCAGGGGCATCTAAAATGTTTAAGTTGTCCCTGATTTGTACATCTCTATAATTCTAAGAGAATTTTACATTAACCTTTAAAACTTAATGTGTAAAAATAGAACAATATACACATATGTTTAATGATATCATTGAAAATAAAATTCATGCAAACTTTTTTGTGATTTCTCTCAAACATTGATTGAACAAAAGTCCATTCCTACTACTATGAATACTACGAGCTACATATTTTGTTAGCGACAGAATATTTTCCGACCAATGTTTTAATACTAAGGTTAGATTATTAGTAATACATATTTTTTCTGCTTATGTTGAATGTTAAAAATAATTTTTATTTTACGAATCTTTCCAGTCTCTCGAAATTTCTTTATTTGGAGTAATTGATGCGCTTGACTCGATGCAAAAGAAAAATCCGTTCAACAATACATTCTTCTTTGGCTGCAAAGAAAATGAAAATGCTCACGAAAACTTAGTTCTGACTACACTTCAGGTGTGTATATATTCTCTAAATAACTGTGTGCATGTCCCTATATTCTTATAGAAATACTATCCCAACAAAGGTTTATTGCAAAACTAAAAATATCATTTGTTCTATTCAACTTGGATTCAAATAACTTGTTAATGATTAAAATCATTAATAGAACATATAAGTAATAAAGTAGTGATAAGAGTAAAATTGCTCATGAATTTTAGCGCATAACACAAAAGCTGGAAATATTTTACCAACATAGCGGATAATCATAAAATCAAATGTTTATATTAATTTTTCCAATCTGCAAGTTATGATTATAATTCAATTCAATTCTTATTTCTCCTAAGCGAATTAAAATGTATTGTCTCTTATGTCCTAACATGCCTACGAAACTTGTTATTCTTTACTGATGTAGGTATGTGTGTATATATTATATGAAAGGAGAGGTTTAGGTTTACTGACTGCGTTTCAAATAAATACTACGCAACTAATGTCCTTCGACACCCTATATAAGCAGTTCACCAGAAGAGCCTTAGTAGACAGCCCACTCCAGATAATCTCCACAATAACAAAGGTGGTTCATTCGAGCTTCAATGAGCAAGCTGGATCTCAGATATCTCCTCTCACTCGCTGGGAGATTGTAGGAGAGTGGAGAAGAGTTTCAGGGGGTTTAATATTGCGTAGAGGGCTCCAGAAACCTGGCCTTGTCTTCCAGAACTCCTTCACTGACTTCGGGAACCAAACCCTGAGGATCTGTTCACCACCGGTAGGTTAATCGTTTGTGTCTCAAAATACGCACTGATCGTTAGTTAAGAACATCAGATATATATTAAGATAACAACATTTATTTCCAAATCCATATTTCCTTGAGTTTTGGTTTCTGTAATGCCTTGCGAAATAACGCAACTCAAGTTTTCATTCTGTACAACAGATTCCAGTAAAGTAGTTAATATGTTTGTTATCTATAACAAATATTTATTAATTGGTATAGATCTTAATACAGCTTTATGTGGAACTAAAGAACCACCTTTTAGAGGTGACATTTTTTTTATAAGACAAGCGATACATTTCAATTATACTCGGTGCAAGTTTTTTTATTCCGAGATGAACTATACCTACACGGTCAATATGATCAGTTTCTTCATTTGCGTGTAAGGTAGAAACTGGCTTCAAACATTCTATAGTTTCAATTACTTTGGTTGAAACGAAATTATTTTAAAATGATGTACTTATTTTCGGTGAATTATGAAATATTAATAAGAATATTTTAAAAACATGTTGATAAATTAAATGAGTTTTAATAAAGGAAACCGAAACTCGAATGCGTAGAGACAGTTGCTAAGTTATATCACGTAGACAAACAAACAGATCCGATTTACTATAATATTTCAATGTTCATTTCGATGACTAGCAATTATTAAAATATTGTGAGGCATTATAAAATAAATGAGAGTGGAAAATAGGAGTTGAAATCTAACTCTCATTAAAATAGAATAACACTTATTTACAACTTTGCAACTTAACAAGATACAGAAATCTTTTCTATATTTCGCTTTATACATTTTATACTAAATTTATTTAGTAGATTTATCAAGAGAAAGGCTTAAAGTGTATATATGAATATTACATCAGGAACTATATAGCTAAAGTGGGTAATCAAGGGTACCCATAGAGTATCTTGTTGGAGAAAAATCATTTTTGTAACTTAATACATCGATCGATACAGTTGGTTCATTAGATAAAAGTTCTGTGGCCTCAAATTAAAGTCACAACAGTAGTTTTAAAATTAGAGTTTGCCATACTATTGTCGTAATCACAACTTTACTATTCTATAAATTGGAATCACCTCATCTACTTCGAAAAATTTTATTAATTGCATGTATAATTACATTCCTCTTGTCATGGAAAAAGAAATATTAAACCCCATGATTAAAAACACTGAAGAATTATCATTTAAAAAAGAAATATATATGTAGGATATTAATGAGAAATGCAATTGTAAATGTTTTAATTCCACGAATTCAATTACCTGAATAATCAAATATAAAGGAGGGCATGAGTATAAACGTTTAAAAATTCACAAAACAGTTGCACATAGAATACATCTTTATAGAAAACATTAATTTCTTATTAAATTATTTGAAATATCTTATAAAAGGAAAAGAAGTTGATAATATTTATAAGTGCACTCAAACCAAAAATATTAAATAAACAACTAGATAAGTTCATTTGTATAATGCTTTTATAAACGAATTTAATCAGTTAATTAATAGCTTACTTCCCTTGAATATGACAGAATAAATATGTTAGCAAATTGGATTCTTTAAATCGGTGTTTACCTTAAAACATTAAGTATTCAATTCAATCGAATGCTTACAATTTTTTTAATATAACACAATTTAAGTATATTTTCCGTTTAAGATCTTATATAAAATATTCATATTAATACGTATTTATTAAACATCTGAATAAAATTCAATTTTTATGTTTTGAATAGTTATATACAAATAGTTAGGTCATAAGCCTGGCTGCCGTGACCAACCTGTGACTCACAAAGTTGTTTGGCTGTTTTCACTTCTTTGAACTATATAGAAGAAATTTAGCTCCTATTCCCCTCTGAAAATATTTTGCAATTTTTGCTACAAAGCAAAATCAAAATTGCCGCCGACACTATATTTGTAACATTAAATTTTACATTAGTTCTTATAGATATGTGTTTAAAGGCACTTTTTCTTATGAACATTAACGATGTTGTACAAGTCCTCCCTGAGACAAGGAAGGTCAGTTTATTCGCAGATGACATAGCCGTCTGGGCTAGATTTCAGTTTTTTTATTTTATAATGTGAAAAATAGCAGCCGTTTTGGATTTTTTGTTACGATATACACATGTAAATATACTAATGATGTTACAACTGATATCGTTGTGTTTGTTTGACCTCCAAAAAGTGCCTTTAAACACATATCAATGAAAACTAATGTAAAATTTAATGTTACAAATATGATGTCGGCGGCCATTTTGATTTTGCTCTGTAGCAAAAATTGCCAAAAGGGGGGGCCTAGGAACTAAATTTCTTCTATATAGTCCAAAAAAGTGAAAACAGCAAAAAAACTTTGTCAGCCAGAGGTTGGTCACGCAGCCAAGTTTATGACCTAGCTAAAAGGTAAAATTTTAAAATGTGAACTATGTTCACAAGCTAGTCTATTTAAAGTTTTTATTTTTTATTTATTGAATTTCAATAACGACTGCTCTTCAAATTTATTTTTAATTTATTTTTCAAAAGTCCACCTATATACTTTTTATATTATACATGTACCTATCTAGTATAAAGTAATAGTGTCATGGTATAACCTCTGGATCATGACTCATGCCCATTCCTTTACTCTTTAGTACGAACCGTTCATCCATTACAAGAATCTAACTGGCGTCAGTACTCTTGACCAGGTGTCCGGTATTGTTCCCCAAGTATTTAACATTTTGAGCAAAAATTTAAATTTTCGGTAAGTTTTCAATATTTAAAAATAATAAACTTATATCTTAAGTTAATAATATTGAACTTGAGCTAACTACGTTTTTTATTATAAAGACAATTATAATATATAATATAAATATAATACGTTTATATTAATATAAATGTCAAAACTTAAATTGATGAATACATTAAATAAATCGAGGACATATTAAATTGAATGAAGTTATACAATTATAAATATCTTTGACAAAATACATTTAGTTTAATAGTTTTTAAAGTAATTAGCTCATGTTCAATATTATTAACTAAAGAGCTAACACATTTAACGGATATTCCATTTCTTTTACGGATTGAGCTAACCCACTTTTTGCCATTTTGGCTTTTATTAATATATAAGTAGGTATATGACTTTAAACTATGAAATTAATAATATTATACTATTAGTATATTATCTAATATATACAATAATTTATCATAAATATTTATTTGGACATAATCAAATTAAACTATTGAAATTAGTGAATAGTTTTTGCTGGATTTTGTGATTTCCGGTTTCATAATATTACTCTATGCGAAATGTGAGGATATTATCCCTTCATAGCAAATTAAAAAAATTCAATGGTTGAGTTTGTTTTGTCATTTTTCTTTAACTAAATCCCTAATTTGATTACCCGAAGACACTTCTCAAATATTTACAGATATTTAATAATAATTGTAACATTTTCTCTTCGCTTATAGTGTACATGAAATTTTCAGAACTCTGTGGTAACTGGAGTATTTTTGACAGTTAAAACAAGTATGTATCCCTCAACCGATATAGACATGTATATACTTTCATCGTAAATATAAAATTACTTTATGATTATTATAGTAACTAAGCCAATTCATTTAAGTTTAAAGGGTTAAGATTATTTTAAACGATAGAAAATCCTAGGTAGATGAATTTATGCTCCATCATTTCAACAAAATCAATATTATTTCTATTTATAGTTTTAAAATATCTTCGGGGAGTTTTTCTGTTATTAAAAGTAGCTATCTCGAGTTATATTACAAAAGTCTTGTTCTATATGCTTTCTTTCTATATTTCAGACCACTGTTCAGTGAGGCACCTGATAAACAATGGGGTGGGCCTGTCGAGGGGAGCAAATATTTCAGTGGATGTGTTGGTGAGATTGAAAGAGGGGTAAGTGTACATTGGCTATACGAATCAACCGAAAAATGCATAATTTAGATAAATATAAATAGTTAACTAATTGGAAGGTGGATAGGAAGTGAAAATATAATAAAAAATCCTTAACATTTTTAATCTGTGCACGCTCTCAACCGATTGTTAACAAAAATTCAGAAAAGTAAAAACAAATTCCATTAGCGTATTTTTCAAATATTGTAAGACAAGGAAATATTTGATTGTGAGATATCAAGATAGACAAATAGTTAGTTTATTTAAAGCCAACAAAGAATTATAATAAATATGTTAACATTGCATTAGTATAAAATTAACTATTCATTCGTCTAACTATAGGTAATAATCAAAGAGTAAATTCAAACACTAACAGATTGAATGCAATCGACAAGACTATAGTGAGCAATTCCCACTTAACATTTATAAATCTAATGTTTATATACTAATAATTTGGTGATAAATCTCATATAAAGTGTCATACACGTAAAAACATTATTTATTTAAAACATTTTGAAAGATTAAAAAATTAGGCATAAAATGGAAAAACAAAGAATAATGTTCCAAAGAAAAAAATTGATAGAGTATATATGGTAAACTCATCATATTTACATATAAATATTCATTTATCTATTTTTACTAACTCAAATTTAAATATAAATTTTACAATTTGATATTTTGGCGGAGAATCCTTTTCAGCGGAGCGATATGGGAGCTAATGCTTTTTCGGCCATCAGCGAACGAGCCAAACGGATACAATTTCTCTATCCTCTTCAGGAGCAACCCCTCTTCACATTCATTCGATCCCCTTCAAGGACAACTCAGATGTGGAGTCTCTTCAGGTTGGAAATTTGTTTATTTTCATAAAAATAACTAATTTTGTATATTTATATACATATACTTCTTGCAGTAGGTTTAATGATGTTTCTTTATTTAAAGAATAATACTAATTTATCTTCCTGTCGGCATCATCGGTCGGTGTTCATAGCTAAGAATGCATTTATCAACACTTTCTCGCCGTCTTTCTCTGTTGTCGCACGCTCGATTCAATTCTCTCTCAATTATGTTGGTTCGCTTTGTTCAGGTTGTCCATGGTATGTTGTAGTTGGTCTTTCTCTTGGCGTCCGGCCTCTCGAGTCCTTTGGACGATCCTGTTCATGATACAGTTCTTAGTGTGCATAGTTGTTAAACATATCTCGGATTTTTATCTGAATATTAATGAGCATTTACTGTTTCGTTTATGCCAATAAAAGATTAAAAATGCCAAAAAAACACTCATTTAAACAATAAAATATATGGCAGAAAAAATTATTAAGCCACAGATACCGATATTTGCAGATAAGCACATAAATTAATTTTTACTTTATGTGCTTATCTATAAACATATCTGTATCTGTGGCTTAATAATCTTTTCTGTCATATTTTTCCAGATGCATGATACCCTCTACTCTCATAAATACGTTTACGTATTGAGTAATAGAGAATTCTAGTAATAAAATATATATTTAAACATAAAACCGAATATATATTTTCCATTCTAATATAAACAGTATTTGTTATAACTTTTTCATTGTCATGTGTCACATTATAATACCTTCGTAAATATGCACATTTCGTTGGATGGCACATCTTAATTCGCCAATAAAAATGTTACTTATCGCGATGTTGTTACCAGATATGATTCTCTATATAGAGAAATTCATTCACTACTCCCGTTTGCAGACCAATCCACTGGACCGTTTGGATCTACATAGCCATAGTCGCGTTGGTAGCGGGACTTTCTTCCTTCTTTGTCTCCAAATATAGTCCACTTTCGGCGTGGAACCTGGAAGCTGAATTCAGGGTGAAGGATGAAATTGAATTTCAGGGCCACATCTGGAATATTGTCGGCTCCGGATTGCAACAAGGCATGTTAAATGAATAATTTCCTTAGAATCTATATACTTCAGTTTTAAATTCTAGAATAGGTTCGTTCAATATTTAAAGACCTGTTTTGTTATTGAAAAGTTCGGAATTTGCACCATTTTTTACTTTATACATTTTATATATAAATAAAATAGAACGGAAATTTAAAAATAGTATAAGAGTGTATTATTTCGATCTGTTAAACACCTGAAACGCATTACAAAATACAAAATTTAAATTCTTTCAACGTTTGAATATATTTATATAGTAGACCAGGTAGAATATTGTCATTATTTGTATAATTGATTACCATTCGAATGGACGTTAAAAACACGTTTTTTGAAGATTTAACAGCTGGCTAAATGACTCAATACGTATGCATAGTATACGTGTAGTGACATAATATTATTATTTAGTGGTGGATACTTTTTTTATAGAGATCATCTAACCTATAGACTGAAGCAATCATTTTTGCATTTAGCTAGGGAAATTTTCCTGCATTGATTGAACTTGGGCTGTTCTTTCGAAATTGACTAGATTTGCTAATACATATTATACGTAAACTCACATTTTTAATAGTTAACTTTGCAATGGTTAAAACAAACAACAATCATACAAAGAAATTTAGACATTCAAAGAAAATTTCTATAAGCATATAATGTATTAATTAAAAATATTGCAATTATCTATTTTGAAACAGGAAACAATTATAAACCTGGTAGATATTAAAAACTTATAATTAGTTTTTAGAAGACAAATTAAACATTGATTGAATATCATCCATGAAAGAAAACGTATAATAATATTTTTATCAAATAATTCTCTTTCAGGTCAAGATTTCTATCCATACTGCATATCATCGCGGACTGTTCTAGTGGCTTGGTGGTTTTTTACGCTAATTATTTTAGCTGTTTACACAGGTAAATATTATATGTAAGAACAAGTTTCATTAAGCTAAGAAAGTAAATGAGTATATTTTATATATAGTAAACAAAATCCAAAAGAAAGCTAATTTAATGAAAACACTTCAAATCATAATTTTGAAGTTTAAAGCCTAAAATTCGCATTTTTTCATTTTACGTTTATTATACAGAATAAAATTATGTAAATGTAATTATTTAAAATTTCTTTTTATAGTGCAGTGATGCCATTAATTAGTAACATTTTTAGTTTGATGTTAAACATTTTATATTGAATTTTTAAATGAAATTATAATATATATTTTTGAAAATATAACAACAATAATTAAATCCCCACATTTTAAATAATCTTTAGTCCGAATTTCAAAAATAAACGGATCAGTTTATGTGATGATTTTTATGTAAATTTATGGGGCATTTCTGTGTTTTTTTGTGGCTTAGATATAAGCACTGTTTGTATCTTAATTTTTCTAAGATACTTGAAATTATTACACAATAAAAGTTTTCTGTGTACAAAACACATTGTAACAAATAAATTAATACTTCAAAAGATAATTAAATAGTCTATGAAACGTATGCGTTTTAATAAAAATGTTTTAAATTAGATATTAGAAATAACAACTATCACACAAGTCACAACTATAAGGGTAAATATAAAAAATTTCTCATTTTCCCATAAAATATATGTATATATACATATCGGGGACTACTTAAATAATGGGACGTTATAGGACAGTTTTGTGTGGTTTTGACGAGTAGGCTTAACTTATTTTAATGTGTCTTTTTTAATTAATTTTTATCCAAATAAACTGAAATTTTGTACATATTTTCTATAAAATATTAACAACAGTTTAAAACTACTTTGTTTGTTATAACATGTTCCAGAGGTACTGTAGTGGGGCATAAATGGGGCAAAAGGAAGAACGCTTTAAAAAAATATGGAAGAAATATATGTTTTTTCTGTATTAACTTGACTCATAAATTTCATTAATAATACTATCCATTTCAAAATTAAAAAAACTACAAAAAAGAAACACTCATTTTATTAATAGACATATAAAAGTAAATTTAACATTACACAAACTAATAATAATTAATGTATTACTATAATATTCTATAAAACTATTTGAAAGTTATAAATATAGTAACTATCGTATAAAAACACAAAAATAAATGCATTATATAGGACCCCACACGAACGGAATGTACAGTACAATTCGTATGCCTATATCGACTTAGTTCATATCAAAATAAATTTAATTCACTGGCAAAAAATCGTATACATTACATATGTAGAAATCACTTTTCCTATATCTACAATTATTCTATTTAGAATATAATTTTTATAACCCCCTAGCTGTAATACATTCGCTTATATCGGCAGTTTTTTCTTACAAGTATGCTGTACACAGCTTGTACAAAGTTCTATACTTAAACCATCCTAGGAGCATACATAACTAACTACTAACAAATCTTTGATATACGCAGCTATTGTCTATATAATATGTAATAAGATTGTAGTACCTTCATATTATGAGCTGGTATTAGAAAAATATTTTATGTACATAATAACACAATATAACAGTAGCTGGATGGAGTAGTATGGAGTAGTAAATACTCGTAGATGGATATAGGGGTTGAATTATTATAAAAATAGGAAAAAATAGAAAGTAATAAAAAATAAAATAACTAAATAATTATAATTTTGACTATTTTGGAGTGTTTTAATATTTAATTATAAAAATACAAAGAAGAGAATAATGAATATGAAAACACTGGACAGTTGTTCTGAAACCTTAAATGCCAGCACAAAGCCAACGAAATTAGCTGAGAAATTTTCAAGGCCAAATAGATGGTGTTTACAGAAGGGAAAAAATGCTTACAAATTAAAAAAAAACATTTATTTGTATGTATAGTCAAAAATTATATGGAAGGGAAGGATATCGGCACTAGCAACCATTACCAAGTGGAGCTTGTAGCTTTGGAGTATGTAAAAGCTTAAATTAGAATGGGAATTGCTGTATCTGGAATCAAAAATGTGGTTTGGAATAATACCTATAGAATAGAATTGTGTCATTTTTTAGTATATAATTAAAATTGATACTTTTAAAGATCCACTCTGTACATTTTGTTTATAACTGTAACTAATGATAATTAGGGCCAAAGCCTAATAAGTTTAAAGATTTCAATAAAATAACGTAATTCACAATGACTCACTTTACTACAAAGTTAGTAAAAATATGCATATCAAAACATAAATGACTTTAAGTAAGAACACAATAATATAAAATTAATGTAGTATGCAATGTTGTTTAACATTTAATACTAGTTGTAACTAAAGAGAGCCATACATTTACTTACTGCACGAGCCTCTTTAAAGCTCCTATTCGTAAGTTAGACCATGGAAATCTATATACTAGCACCATTGTATAGTGGATATAGATGGTGCTAGTATATAGATTTCCATGGTTAGACCTACTCGTCAAAACACCACAAACTAAGCGTTGAGCTTCCCGCTTTGTTCCCTAATTCATAATATATATTATATTATATTGCTTTTAGATAATGAATAATTTATATAAATATATGTACATATAATAACGTGTGTATAACATTTATGTCAGGGAAAACTAAAATAAATTAAGCTGTCTCTGATTTATGTAATTAATATAAGTATAAAATTTAAAAATCATGTTATACATACACTTTGAAACTAAATTTTTTTGTTAATTCATGAGTATCGCCTGAAGTATTTTAAGTCTGTCAATAATGTATGCTAGACTTTTCATAATTGGCTGAAAGCAACATTGATCTGTTCCTTTACTATTGATATTTAGATTTTATGTATCATAAGATTCCACCAACTTATTAAAGAATAAATATCTGATAATTATCACGGACAAACATATATATAATATACTTTTTTAGAGAGACGGAGCTAAAAATATATCATCAACGACATGTGTAGGAGTTAATTTATAAAAAATTACTAGGAATAGGTACATTTGTACTTATATATAAAAGAGGTAGACTTGAAAATTAATGTTTGATGTGAAAAAATTAAATGTATTGTCCACATTCTTAAATTTAAAATTTACACATGCAACCATAAAGTGATAATAATACCAAGAAAGTTCACTTAGCGCATTTGAATGTATACATGTATCAACATTTACAGACAATATAATTCGACCATGTAGATTTCGAATTTAATTTTTAAAATATTTTAAAAACTTACCTCCCTGATTTATGATAACATACTACTTTATTCCCATAAAAAAGTTTAGTAGTATATTTTTAATAAAATTTATTTTCAATCAAATTTAAATAAGTAACTAAAATCAAAACGAAAATAGTTAACATAATTATGTTTAACAACACATGCTATAACATAGAAATAATAACGTCATATAAAACCATAAATGTTTGGTCACACTATAAAGACCAAAGAATAGAATATAGGATTGTAAAGAAGGCTCACTCTTTTGATTCAAGTAGAAAATCCACCATTTTGAAACTGCACCAAAAATATAGAAATGTTTGTCATATTGTCAGCTACAATAATATGTAATTTATAGGAGCATAGCTTAAAACAAGTGTTATGATAGAGGCAAATATCTAGTTTTGCCAACATTATCTTTTCTGTACCGTATCATGTTTTCGATTCCCATTCTCATCTAAATAAACATTTATTATTATTATTATTATTCCGTATGCATATATGTAGTCTATATTGTAGGGGCATTTTATTTTGTATTCCTATGGCTTAAAAGTAGGCAAAAATAGTTTTTTGCAGCTATCGCAAAATTTTTATTATTATCAACGCTATTCTCCCATAGATTACATAATATTGTAGCTCTAATTCAGGCGCATATTTCTATATTTTTACTTTTAATATCATTTCTTTATATCATGTACATTTGCAAGTTTGAAAAACGATCTTTTATACAGTTTTAGAACGTAAATTCCATCGTGTTGATGGGAATATAAAATGGAGAACTTTGAATAATTAAACAAACATATTTACGCTATTTGACCGATTAAATTCTCTTGGTATTATTACTCTATGCATGCAACGATATTAAATATGTATATTTCATATTTAAATATAGAAGAAACGTATTCAGGAAAAATGGTTTTATTGTTTATAAATCAACTTTATTGTTTTGTAATATTTTTGTCAAATAAAACGTAACTATTGACTTATATTTTTTAGCTGACCTAACATCTTATCTCACAGTAAACAATGAGAATTCTAACATCAAGTCACTGGAAGAGTTTTCTCGACAGACAGCTGTTCGAGTCTTTCTGACTCCAGGAATGTCACAATCGGTACAACTCAGTGTGAGTTCTATATAAATGTTGCCTACATATTTTGAGCGCAAGTCCTGAATTATATTTTGTGTTTATGACTTCATTTAAATGAGAATTACAACATGCATTCATTACATTTAAAAATTACGTTTTCTATTTAGTCGTGTTATAATCAATATACGAGTTTTAAAACATACTCTATATTAACATAAGTTTATTAATTCGTTATTTTCAATATGCTATGTTTAGTACCGTTTGTTTCTGACATAAGTAATTAATAAGTACATTTTTTTATAAAACATTTTTTTTAAAGGTGTACTAGATATTACAAATATAAATCTCAATATTTTTAAGTGATAAGAATTTTCCTCTGAGAAAATTGATAATACATTTAATTCGAAAATTATATTTCACTCCTATTATCGTTTCTCCTGCGTATCCTGCAAATTAAACTTCAAAATTTTTAATAACTTAATTTTTTTGACACCATAATCTTGCAAATGCGAAGCTTTTTATAATATAAATAATAAATATGTTCTCAAATAAATTGTGACGTAATAATTCGATGGGAAGTAGAAGTTTTCGGTTTTATGTATATTTTCAATTTTCTTTATAAAACTGAATAGGTGTCTGATGTAATCGATATCATCGCTGGTATAAAATAGTGGAATACAGATAACTACGCTTATATAGAATTCCAGACATAAAGATAGAAATTGCCGGTCCCAAGTAAAATTAAAGTGAAATTTCTGAAATATCTGGATATATAGAATTTTGCTCATAAAAGGAAAAAACCTCGAAATTATCCTATATGTACAATAATCCCTGTATAATAATACGGAAATAGTTACTTATGTCAGTTGTCTCAGCTTTTTCTTAACAAGTACAGAGCAAACAAGCAAAAATACGACAAGTACCCTAGCTCTGCTTTCCACTGGTAAGTTCTAGAGTCTGCGATATCTAAGAACATTCAACCGAAGCCCCTCTAATACCATAGCAACTCTAAGGCTTGGATAATTATATCAGAGAACTATTCAATGCCTTCGCTCTGTTACTTTGAAATTCCTTTCTGCTAACACCTGCGTTAAATCCCAGGCCTGCAACACCGGCAATATCAAGATATTACTTACAATATGGAATATCTGTTACTTAAAGAACCTGAGGAGCCATATATGCTGATTGCGTAGATTTGTATAGATATTTCAATTATATGCATCTGTATGTTTCTTCAGCTTTTTACTACAAAGATGTTTGGAGTACATTTATCATATGTACAGTCGAATACATAAACTAGAATGTACTGCAATTTTAGGTCAGAATTTCGCCTATATGAAAGAGATTGGTCTGATCCCCGAAAGTAAATTCTATATAAGTGGATTTATCTATATTTTTTATCTTCTATAACATTATTATTTTATTATGTTGTTCTTTAGATATGCCTTTGTCGTCATGCTATAAACATTTAAATTTAATTTAATTAGGTTCAAAAAATGGGTCTAAATTAATCGAAGGAAATATGTATTTATATTGAAGCTTATCGATGAGACCGATCACTCATTGCAGGAATTTAAAAAATGTTTCTATCTTGATGGTGAAGAAACTTTTTACCGCTTTAATAATGTATAAAATATATATCCTTTTAAAATATTGAATTAAATACATCTTGAATTCCGAAATTAAATAATAAAACTGCTGCATTTATCATGTATGTATGTATGTATGTTATATTATTAAATTGACCTATAAATGCTTAAATTATGAATTATATCTCAATTATATGAAGTGCACAGAATTGTGTACTTGATATTCATTGCTACATCTTTAAATGTTTAATATCAATTTCGATGTTGATACTTACGTGTGAGTTTTACATAAACTGCATTGTTGCTACTAATCAAACCAATAAGACGAAGAGATTTTTAATTTTTAAAAAGGTGAGTTACTAAAAATTCACTAAAAACTAATTGTATATTGCTACGTGTTAGATAGATATAATTAAGCTAGATAAATTCTTTTTTATGTAATTTTGTCATTCTAGCATTAGAGATGGTAGATTAATAGATAGTTTTAAAATCATATGAGATGCACACTTATTATTTATTAAAATATATATTTTTTGTTTTTGTCATGCAAATGAATTAATTCATGTAAAATAAGTAGTATTAATATAGAATAAAATATAATAGGATTCACCCAGCCTACATGGAAACAAAAAGTTTATACAACTGATCAACTCAACATATTAAGTAGTAGAAATACATATTTAAAAATAAATATTCAGATTTGCGGAAAGTAATATATAAACGTTCATATTGTTTCTTCTGTCGTATTTCTTTAAACAAAAAGTGTATTATTATCTAGGAATACTTTTGAACATTAAAAGAGACAATCTCCTTCGTTCAATAATGCTCTGAATATACCTACAGAATGCTGTCGATCAACATGCTTTGAAAATGTATGAAAATCGATACAATCTTCCATCGGGAGTCAACTGCCTGGATGTCGTAAGTTAAAACAAATATACACTTTGTAAACCTGCTTTCATGTACTTAAATAAAGTTTAAGTTGTATTACATTTGGGAGACTCTTCTGTATGAATATTTTTTTATTTCACTTGCGAAAACTATATTCATTTTATTACGTTATTTCTGTCAGTTAATTAAACGTCATGTAAATTTTACACTTCTGACGTAAATTCTATTTATTCTAAATAAAATTAAAGCAAGAGTACTCTCTAAAGACAGAATTAATACTAAACACGTAATATTATTAAATAGTATGTACTTACGAGACATAAAACGAACATCAAACTCCACGGACAAAGAAAAAGCTTTAAAATGTGAATGTATTTTCTTGATGATCTGTATGCGGTTAAGGCAAATTATTTTCTTGGAAACATTTACTTGGCATTTAATGATCAACAAAACTCTACAATCTAGTGCATATTCAGAATGGAAATGCCGTCTCAAAATCGCAATCTAAGTTTTTAATCTAAAAGTGATAACTTTTAATTTTTTTTACTTAACTTTTTATAAGATTTTAAACTCCTAGTGAAAAACTTTTTATTAGCTAGAATATAATGCTAAAATCCAACATATCTAATATTAATACACCTAGTAACATTATTAAAAAAAAACCTTCGCTCTATACAGCAATTTCTCAACATGTTTTTAGTTGATGGAAACTGGACGACACGATATGGCTTGTTTGGAGCCGTACGCCCTCTTCATGTACCTTACTGGCCAGACTTGTTTGGATCTATACGTGCTTCCAGATACCCTGTTCCCAACTTTGGATGGATTTATAGCACCCCTAGACTCGCCCTATAATGAAATCTTCAATTTTCAGTAAACTCTTTGCATTGTTATTCTTTTATATATATCACAGATATATAGAGACACAGCAAGCAACAATTGCTGCATTATAGTTAGCTACAACAGCTAACTTTAATTGAAATGCTTCGAATGATACCGACATTTTAAGATATATCTTATTGCGAATTGTAGGTATAATTATCACAGATAATTAATTGTATCAAATAAACACTCACCAGATTCTTATTTCTTTCCACAATCGAGATCTATCTGTAGGTATCTATAACCGTCTAAATCGGCAGTAACAGTACGTGGTATCCAAAGAATCCATAGCGCGCCTTACTCAATGCTAAAAGCTTTAAATTCAACATATGTGTGGTTGCGGCAATTGAAATTAGCCCGTCATTTTTATGTGTATTAATATAGTGTTGTGTGCCACTTTTAAATAATAAAGATGTTGAATTATGTTAACAAACTTATAGGTATACAGGGGCGGATACAGGAATCTGGATAGGGGGGGTTCAATCTTCTGCACCCCATGGCTACGCGAAAAGCGTAGTCTATAAATCCGAGCTCGCGAGGGAAATTTTTCCATTTTGTGACTTAGAATGCAGGAGAGTGCATCTCAGGAATTAGT
>JAYRBW010076405.1:0-24834 GCA_036023295.1 Invenusta paracnida | reverse complement strand
GTTTTCATTATTTGTATAGATATAATTGGTTTAAAACCTTCTGTTTTGATAATTAGGTATTTTGTGACATATTTTCAAGGATTTTTAGTTTGCAATATACAGTAAAATAGCGTTTTTGTAACCAGCAAAATTTTCAACTGCCTGCAATATTATGGCTACAAACGGTTATCACAACACTGTATTATATTTATTTATTTATTAACTATTATATGTATGTATATCTATATATATAAATTATAAATTAATATGTATTAACAAATACAGATCATCTTATTATAGTATCTTCTTTGTTTTTAATTATAATATACATGTCTGCTCGATAAAATGCAACCACCTTTACATGTTCATTTTTTGCAAATTTTTTTACATTACTTTATATACTTACTTAAATATACATTGTTACTTACACATATACTTCCCCAGTGATCTGTTATAATGTACTTTTACATCTCTTATTACAATATAATAATATACTTAAATACAATAAAATATACTTGTATTTGTTTAAAGAAATACTATGGACACCCTGAAAAAATAAGTTTTTAAGAGCAGAAAAATCATAATTTGATATGCGATACATAAAAAATTATTGTACATAAAGGAAGTGGGAATGGCGAAAAATACAAATTTCAGATAAGAAAGGATATAATAGGTTGTAAATGGTATTTTCTCCATAATATTGTTTTAAATCAGTCAATATATATTGTCATAAAGCATTTATTTGCACAAATTTGTAAAGACAGGCTTGCCAGATAGATCCAAGACACAAAATCATATTTTTCTGCTTTTATAAATATATTTTAATATAAATTTCATGATATTGCGCCATGGATTAGGTTAAAATAAGCTACACATATTTAGGAGTAATACCAAATATATCTCAACAATACCAAATGCATTTAAACTTTCAATGTGGAATTTAAAAATATTAGTCTTTCTATTTTGAAAGAGGCTCCTTTGCAAGACGAAGAAAGATTTTTCTCTCAAGGTTTATTCAAACGTATTCTTAATTAAATTGAAACCAATTGTGATGTGTGCTAAAACTCTTGATGGTATTTTTTTCTTTAAAAGTCGAGGCCTATTTTATGATCTATTTTTATATGATCTCTATATTATTATTTATTATTTTAGTCTGTTTTTAATCTGCTTGTATTATTTTTAAGGAATTTGAACGAACTCTGGGCAACAAACTGCAGCGTATACTTGTTCTTCGTTCATGGTGGTCACAGAACTATGTAACCGACTGGTGGTAGGTTATCTTTTATAATTAACATATTATACTATAACTTGTTTCATGATTTCATAAAATGGTATTGTGTGCATTGTTTAGTATCGCATTTATTTTTATGGCAATTAACATTAAAAGTCAAAATATGATTATCGCTTAAAAAATATGCAGACTTGATTTCGTCCGATTAGATTCCTAATTATGCTACTAAATAAGACTAAAATCTAACGTACTTTTAATATATTTATAATTATTATGTTTTAAATTGTTATATTATTAATTTTGGAATAATTTTAATTGATTGAATTTCATTTTGATTGAATCCTGTATTAAATAATTTGAATATTCATTAATTATTTTTTAGACATTATTTACACTATTAATATGCATACATCTATACACGGTGAGGTAAAAGTATTAGAAAGATAAAATCAGATAATTTTTTTGTGTGTTTATTAAATTTATAACTAAATACCTATATATGTACAGTGTGAAATTAACTCTTTTTACCAACACATTTAGCCAACAAGGTGCTCAAATTACTTGCCATCACTATCAGCAATACAATAATACAATAACGTGACTGTATATGTAAGCCATTCACTCAAAAAATAGTTAAGAACTTGACACTTCACAAAAATTTTGGAATATTTTGTTTTGGTTGTTGAATACTTGTTGGTTGAATATTGTATACAGCAGACCCCACTGAAAGTAATCTAAGAGAGCAAGGTCAAGACACTTTGGCGGACACGTAAATATGCCCTTATCTACCAATCCAGTGATTTGGAAAGGTTTTATCAAAGTATTGACGGAATATTCTTAAAATAATGGGCTGGTGCTTCATCCTGCATAAATCATACATCATACAAATTCGCTGATGCCTAATTGTTAGTATGACATCACGCTGCAAATTATTCAAATAAGATTCGCCCGCCACAGTGTCAAGAAAGAAAAATGGACCAATCAGTATTTTGTCTTGAAAGCCACACCAAAGCATAATTTGAGAATCATAGAATCGAGCATTGATACAAAAATCTCCAAAAATGAGAATGGACTCTATTATTTCTTCATAATAGACAGTAACATTATTAATAAATTTACCTTTAATTAGTGAAATGTGCACGCTGCACTGAACAATCAATAACCATATACATAAAATATAACAATAGACTAACTGAAATCATAATATGATCGCATGCTTATGAAGGATTTTTTTAATTGTGGCTCGACTTTTGCCTCACTTTATATAATATACTTCTCTTGATAATAAGTTTTGCATTTTCTTATAGTGAATGTTTGTGTTATTTTCGTTTTCATTTGGTAAATTTCAGATCATTTATATAATATAACTTTCAATGAACTGGTTTATTCTAAATAATAATTAATGAAGTTCATAGTAACCAACAATATTACAACTTGTAGCATCACAGGATTTTTATACTCCTATAATATTATATAAAATAAAAGGAGAGCTTTTGTTGGGTATTAAGTTTATTGTGGCAGTTGAAAAAGATATACGAAACGTCCTGCCTCAATAACTTAATACCTAACAAAACTCTCCTTTTATTTTATCTTTCAATTTGAATATCGTTAAATCTCCGCACAAATTTTTTGATATTAGTCTATTGATCCAAGACTTTTATATACATAAATGTTCTGTTCTTTAATAACTTTAATAACCGCCTTTTTAGATGATACACTATTTTAGTAATATACTAGATAGTCCAATTATTAGAATTGTTCTGTAACTCTTTCTCTGTGTTTGTTTAATATATGATTTTATGTAATCATTTTTCATTTTATTCAATATGTGATTTTTTAGTCTGTTATGCTAGATTTGTCTCTAATCTGTGTATTGAAAAATTTAATTTAATTTTATAACCGATTCAAATAAATATTTGAATCGTAATGTAAATTTATTTACTGACTTTGTATTAATTCATTTAAAATGTCTAAATATATTATTTATTATCTTTTGTTTGAATTAAATATTTGCATAAAGTTTAACGCAATTATTACAAATGATTCAAATATATTTTCAACAATTTGATCTTTGTCTGCTATTCTTTATAGTTTGTCTAAAATACCAAAAGTTTCAAAATCTAACCTTTTTATTATGAAGAAATGTTGTTATTTAATTTATATAGGGGAAAGTATATCTACCTCATGGGTCGATCGTCTCTTCACATCAACAGTAACTATTACATCATGGATTGTGGTCACTACACACCGACAAACATTCAATGTGCAAGGTGATTTTAGCATAGTCCTTTTATATTAATTATTTTTAATATAATGCTTTGTATGCGTCGTTATTTATATGATAATTCTATCGTGTAGCATAAAGCGCGTGGTATTTTCAATTAACGTTTTGCTTATTTGGAATATAGAATAATACATTTTATTTTGTAAACTACTTTTTATTGTGACTTCCTGGTTATTTAATTTCTCTAATCTTTACTATCAAAACCTTTATAACTCAGAGCGGCCACAGTTATTAACCTAATGGTTACCTTCAAACGACAAGTTCACAGAGAACAGTTGCCACCACTTCTTATTCGAAATACAATTCCAGTCTGTATGATGCAGTACGAAAAATCTTTCTGCACAACTAGGTGAGGAATGCTTAAATTTTAATAAATATTGACTACTTTTTATATTTAGTATTTCACTCAATATTTTACATAATTATTGTTATATTAAAGCCTTTCATGGATATCCCACATTACTTTGTTCCTTTTTTATATTATTGTATCCTTAATTGTGTTACATAAATTATTTAAGAGATCGAGTACAAAAGGTTATTAATATAATTTTATTAATATTTTTAAACCTTTTTAGTAGAATATTTAATCAGGCAGGTGTATACATGTATACTATCAGCATATTATATTGCATAAAATAATACACTATGTAACTATGCCTTATTTTATTTAGTGGTTAATCATGTTTGACTTTTTATGCTTACTGTTTAATGGCCAACAAAGTGTGCTTAAACATAATATAAATAGTTATTGTTTTTTAAGTTCATCACTACACTCCGTCGTACACAAACTTATATAACGTTTTTTTAGTCGAATTGCAGCAAAACTGTGATTCAACTATTTTCATCCACTGTATTAATCATTTATTTTATTCTATTTTCTTTTTATGATATATTATATTTTTTAAATGTACTTTACGTTTAAAAAAGTGAATTCTGTTTTATATACAGGGCTTACATGTATTAATGCGCATTATGCCAATAAATCTTTAAACGAATTAACCATTTAACAAAAAATCGAATCATAGAAAATAGTCTATTATACTCGTATTATACATACTATAGCAAGCCTATTAAAATAAAGGCTGAATAATATTTTCATTGATTATGTCATATCGTCATTCTATGTATGTGTTTGAATTCTGCTATATGCATTTACCACCTGAATTATGAAATAATACATACAAAGCTTTTTTAAGCTTTTAAGCTAGCAAGATTTTTTTTAATTACACACATATTATTTCAGGATACCACATTTGGAAATGGATGAACTGAAACATTATCAAGCAAGCCTCATTGATGTCAGATAGTATTTTAAATAAACTTTTATCTTGCTATTTGATTTGATTTACATAAATCACTTGCTAACTATGTGTATCGATGCTAATATAATGTTTGTTTTGCACTCTTGTATAGTAAAACTCATCTTTTAAATTTGTATACCTAATAATTATGTATTTCTTGCACAAACATTGTAAATTATTTTATTCTAATCATTATAGGTGACCTGTATTTTCTTATTTATATACTTTCAGCATATTGTTGTTCTTCGGAAAGGCCATTTCTACAAAATTAAAGTTGTTGATGCCAGAGGAAGTATTCTATCAACAGTACTACTGGAGAAGCAGTTGCAGTGGATTATTTGTGATGCTGATAAACATACAAGTAAGATATATTTTATTACCGTTAGTATGACTGTATTATTTCATATAATAAATGAAATAACATGGATTAACTAAATACATAGCGGCTTTGAGTGAAACAAGCTTTATAATAATATGTAGTTTTCCTATAGTCAATATGGTTGATAGTATGCAATTTTCTGTTTCTCTTATTACATTTTCTGAAACCGCTACTTCCGATATTACAGTTTTTGAAACCTCTACATCTATTAATATAGTTTCTGAAACAACTGCTCAGCTTCCTGCATTGACTGGATGGGACCGAATAAACTGGGCTAAAACACGGGACCAATTCTTTGCTTCTGGCGTTAATAAGGAAATTTTAGATGTTATTGAATCTTCCATTGGTTTAGTACGTACTTGAAGGGAATTAAAAAAATTCATTTCTTTTTAACAAAACAGAAGTTGATGTGAAAATCAAAACAAAATATGAAAGTGATATTAAATATTTTTTTAAATTGAGCTGTGTTTGTCTTTCATAACATAACTAATTATAATCAATAATTTCAATAAAAATACCCGCTTTTCGCGCATCTGTGCTATTAATACCTTGTATATACATTTATATGGTAAAATTATTCTAAAAAACAAATTATCAACATCTTATTCCATGTTTTAGATCATACTTTTTGCATTTAACAAGCTATAGTGTAATTTAATTTTTAGTTAATTTGACTGAAAATTAAATATGTATTACAACATACTTATCAGTCTACTTTCCTCTGTGGGTAGATTGTTCTCGACACAGCGAGTCCAAATACTTACTCTGAGCGTGGCCGGTTGGGTCTACTGGGAGATGGAAAAAACTTCTGGGCGGACAAAAGTGTAACCATCAAAGTTGACGCGAACGCCCATTTTGTCGGAAACTTTGAGCACACTTGGGGCGACGCTCCTGTCATGGGGCATTTAGTGGAGTACATTCTCACTAATGAGTAAGTATATATCAAATAAACTTGTATATATAATATTAAGTAATAGGACGAATATTCGGCATCGATATATATTATTTATTTATTTGATGAGCACCAACTGATATTCTTCTATTACTGAAATTGTATATTATCTCAGTTTTCTCTCTTCAAGTAACAACAAAGACTACCCGATAAAAATATATTCACTGGAGACAGAGATCATAACATGGCATCTTTTAGACTTTGATAGTAGTTGTTAACTTGTTCATTACGTGAAGTAAGAAAATTATTTGCTTATTTTGAGTTCCGAGCATTTATCAATGTAGCTTGCTGATCAAATTAGGCAGTATGCAATATCCATGAAATTTTTGTCATAAATCAAAATGACATGCATTAGATTTTTAATATTTTTTTTACTTTATACCTTATTATTATTTACCTCTTTCTAAAAACTATTTTATGATTGTAATGATATTATATTCGTTTATACACATACTTTCATATTATATTTAATTGTATGAAATATATTTCTTTTTATTCACATATAGATATTTGCCGTGTTGAATTTTAAGTTACTTCTAAACCATTGTAGGCATTCTGTTCAGTAACTGTCGGTTCCTGTTACGAACAAAACAGATCCTCAATTTCTAAGAAAAATAATTAACATTTACGTAATATTTCTTATGTCAGATTATTATGGATAATTTTTATTAAAATAAATGAAATTTAATCGTGTGCATATAAATGCAGGTGTTACTAATCCTGTTTACCCCTAAGACCTTGTTTAATAACTTCCTAGTATTTAAAAAACACTTCAGCTAGAGTAAACTTAAATTGTACTTCAAAATTTCTAATACTTATTATGCATTGAATTATAATTAATTGCTAGACAGTGGAATATTTTCCACGAATAATAAACTTAAGTAACATATAATGTAACAAATTAAATTGTTTGTTTTTGCCAAAATAGAATCCTGCGGTCAGAGGAGCTCTATGATTGGGAGGGACATGCCATGGACCCTTATTATAGCGAATCAAGTGCCAAATCGGGTATCACTCAACCTCAGAGGTTGATTTGGGAAATGTCTGATAGTTTGTCGACGGCCATTGCAGCTGCTCATGTTTTCACTTTAAAAGTGAGATTAAATTTTAATATTTCGTGTTTGAACATAATTACCCTTTAAATATTAAAAAAATTAATAACATCGAAAACATCAAACCTCAATCAATATATTTTTACCCTTATTAAAGTGTAACAAGCGCTTAGTAAAGCAAATGTGCTGAAAATTGTGATACATATATTTATGATTCATTACAATTCTTTATTATCCTAGAATATATTATTTATACTATTTAAATATATGACTAGGATATGTAAAATAATAAGATATCTTTGAAAGCTAGCTATGTGTGTCAAATTTAAAAAATTTGAAATCACATGCATTAAAAAGCGCTTTGAGAAGCTTCATGCTTTTAAGCTCTTTATAAATATAGGTTTATTATTATTAAAACTATTAAATAACTTTTAATGTCACTAATGTAAGAATACTCTTTAGAAAGATGAGTCTGTTCATGGAAAATACATGAATTAGCTTTTTTACAGTTACACTCATATTACGTTTTTTGTTTCATTTTTATATGTTGTTAAGTAGTTAATTCAAATAATATGTAGAACTCTAGGTAATACGTCAATTCTAACATTAATTTTACGCTTGATCTACTCAACAGCATAATATGTAGTAGTGAATGAATAAATTGTGAATAAATTGCATCCACATTGCAATGATATACGGTATGTTATCTATATAATGTTTCGTTTTGAACATATTTGTATTCTTTCAAAATTAAATTTGATAGCATTAATTATATATTATAGTATTGTTTTAGTACTTGTAACATTATACCTTTATGCAATACACATTTAGCTCAATTTATATATATATATATTGAATACACCCAGGAGTTCAAATAGTGTAATATGTTAGTATTCCTTTATTATTATTCCTATCAATAATAAATTTAATATTCAAAAATGCATATTTATGTTTTTATTTATAGTGTTAGATATTCACATAGTGGTGTAAAAAGTTTATCTGATATTTAAAATAATTTTGTCTGTCATTGTCAAATTGTAAATAAAAGGGATTTTTTATTAATTATCCTAAGTTTCATTGCAGAATATAAACGATGTCGATTTAGAGGTCTATGACCACGAGGCATTCGGAAAACTATTCATGAAATCGTGTAAAGTAAGTTATTTTTTCTGCACTTTGAATTTATTTTTTACTATAAAAATATGCTAATTGAATATTTAGTATGTAATTATTTGTATTAATTAATATTTCTTTGAAGACGACGTCTAATTATAATGGTGAATAGAAGTTTTAGATTGATGCAAAATGGACATACATAATAATTATTACTTATTCATGTACTATAAAAAGGCATGATTGAAAATGTTTTCTTTTAGTCAATATATTACTTTTAATGCAACTTGACATATATTATTAATAGCCGAAATAATCAATCTATTTCAAATTAATAACAATATCCACTAGTTAAAAAATAGTCAAATTTCCAGTCCGGATATGGTGTATTGGCATGATATCCAAATCACTACAACTATAACAGGAAAACATGAATATTGGATATATGAACTTATCATTTCTATATTTTTTGCCTCAATCATGTTATATGCATTCTTTTTGTGATACTGTATTGATTGTATGGCAGATATGAAATTTCCAGTCCGGATATGGTGTATTGGCATGATATCCAAATCACTACAACTGTAACAGGAAAACATTAATATTGGATATATTAACTTATTATTTCTATATTTTTTGTCTCAATCATTTTCTATGCATTCTTTATGTGATACTGTATTGATTGGATGGTAGATATGACATTTTCTGTCCGTATATGGTGTATTGGCATGTTACCCAAATCACTGTAAATGTAATAGGATACCATTTTAATATGCTATTAATTATTAACCAATAATATTTGAATATTTACTTTGTTTTGCTGTATTTCTTGGTTATTTTTCTCTTGTATGATATTTTTCTCGTATATTTATATATGTACGTTATATTTCTCTCGTATTGCACTGTTTTATGTGTTGAAGTGGATGAACAGTTTTATCTGGAAATAGTGTATTGTCTTGTTACTTAAATCACCCCAAATTTGAGAGAAGAGCATATTTTGTGTAATAATTACACTATTTCTTTTGTCATTTTGTTTTTACATTGTTTCAATCTAATGTTATTTCAGGTTAGCCCTGACGCCTTTATTCAGGTAGCTATGCAGTTGGCTTTTTACCGACTTCACGGTCGGTTTGCACTCACCTACGAACCTTGTATGACCCGCCTCTTCCTTTGTGGTCGAACTGAGACAGTTAGATCTCTCACTCAGCCTGTTGTGGATTTTGCCTTGTGAGTTTTTTAATGATTTTTCATCTAAAGGATATTTTGATGACTCTTAAACATTGTTTGAAACGAAACTAAAACTTAACCCTAAAAATCCTGTTAAAGTCTAATTAATTGTTTTGTTTTATTTCATTAAAAGCATGGCTATGACATAGCTATATTTTTAAATATTTTGATATTGGTATTTAAATAATTAATGACACTATTGAATTGTTTTTAGATTTTTTAATGTTTCATGTTTATTGTATATTTTAAGTCTTTACTAATATTTAATATTTTTAGGACTTCTTTATATAATTATTTCAATATGTACCTAATACTACAAATTTCTTACTATCCTAACTTATGAAAAATATGGATTACTATAAGGGATAAAATATTCTATTAGTTTTGAGCTTTCAACAAACAAATGCTTTAGAAAGTCATTATTAATATGTAGTAATAATGTTTATCATAAACTAAAAAGTAGATGGCAGGTTATTAATTTTTCATATAAATTTGTATTTAGGTATTACAGTTTTACACGATCGAATTTGTTCGAAGAAATGCTTCAATTTACAGAAATATATGTAGAATCAATAAATATTAACTTCACATAAATTCCATGCATCAAAATACAATGTTGTATAATTTTCCCTTTCAACAGATAAATTATTTGTTTGGTTATTAATTGATTTGATAGGCTTGTTCAGATTTTAGTGTGTCTAACCACTGCCAGGAACATATAAATAATCATTATAGACTGGTCAAACATTTTATAGCCAGTCCAATGATTGATACAATACGACAGCGCTTACAGTTTACTACAACCAGGAGTACGTTACGAGACTCGAACCACCGACCTACGGTTTGTTTTTTAGACCAGCGCGTTACCAACTCAGGTTGTTCAGCTACGCTCTTCTTAAAATTGTAGTTATCTGCAAGCATTTTTATACTGTTGAGTATACAGCTGGGTTGCTGTACACACGTATTAATATTACGCCACTTTTAATTGAAACAATTTATTATAGAGAGAGAATGTGGCCGCCCCTGTTATGAAATATATAATAGGCTTGTTCAGATTTTAGCGTGTCTAACCACTGCCAGGAACATATAAATAATCATTTTAGACTGGACAAACATTTTATAGCCAGAATTGTTTCAATTAAAAGTGGCGTAATATCAATACGTGTATACAGCAACCCAGCTGTATACTCAACAGTATAAGAATACTTGCAGACAACTACAATTTTAAGGAGAGCGTAGCAGAGTGGGTAACGCCCTGGTCTACAAACCTGTAGGTCGGTGGTTCGAGTCTCGCAACGTTCTCCTGGTTGTAGTAAACTGTAAGCGCTGTCGTATTGTATCAATCATTGGACTGGCTATAAAATGTTTGTCCAGTCTATATTGATTTTTTATATGTTCCTGGCAGTGGTTAGACACGCTAAAATCTGAACAAGCCTATTATATATATCATAAACAGTGGCGACCACATTCTCTCTATAATGTATTAATTGATAAGTTAAATTGAGCTCTTGTCCATACTCAGAGCAATGTCAGCTAGTTCAGTCGACCGGTTTCTCAAGATTCGACTTCTTCGTCGGGCCTGCGACAATCACCAGATTCTCTACAGGAACGCAATGGCGGGGTTGGGATCTGACCGACATCTATTTGCCCTTTTTGTCATCTGTAAAGGACTTGGTTATGTACGGTTAAAATTGATATTTTTGCTAAAAATATTTTAAAAAATTGTGATGTGTTATTGTTTCCTATTTTCATTACAAATATCATTAGATATCTTAAAACCATGAGTCCATAAGTTTTTTTTTAATTCTTTTAATAGTGTTTGTAATTTGAATTTATACAAATTACATTAAAAATTAGATTATTATTTTTTCATATTACGCGAAATCTCTAATATGATTAAATTATATGATTTTGGTTTAATATTCCTAGCTTACCAGTAGTGTTTTCTCTATTATTTCATTACGATATATCAATTCTTAATTTTCTTATATAACTATACTTACATTTCGTTTTGGTATGGGTTTCAGGACAGTGAATTTCTTCAATCGACTTTGACACTACCCTGGACCCTTTCAACCAGTCAAACGCCCCAACAACAAATGCATAACTCACCTGATTGCAATCTTCCACGGTTTCTTGATAAGGTTAGAAAATAGGGATAAATAAAAATTATTTGAGATGATTAAACATTTTTAGTTTCATATTGATCAAGAAAATGTATTATTTTTTAATCTTTTCAATTGCTTATCTGTATTATACAATGTATTGACCTTAGACTTGAAATACATACGCTTTAGACAGACTTGATCGACCAGGGTAAAACGCCAATGACAAACATTATTAATTACAGACACTAACCCGTATACATAAAAAGTAAATTCTCCTAGTATGTGCTTCCTAGTACTTACTTCGTGTCGACACACATCACCAACACATGCTCATATCAGCTGTTTTAATAATTCGGTAAACCAATAGGATTTCGTCCACGTTGGTAAAACTCATGTCTGTTTGAGAGGGCAATTTTGACTCACTGTACTGACTATCTTACTTTGTGCATTGTTTTCATTCGAAAAATAAAAATGGACGGCACCTTAGAAGCAAGGTTTTTAGAGATACTGGAGGTTGAGAAAGAAAGCAACCCATCGAAGGATAACACCAAGACAAAAGTTGCACCATCTCGGGGCGTTTAGCTTCTCCCAACCGACGGATGTGAGCATCGTTCGCGTTTTGCAAATAGTCATTCACTTCCACTTCCTCTTCAACATCTTGATCCTCTTCATCTGGATCGATCTCGTGAAAGCGTTTTGCGAGGTTGTGCAGAATAAAACAAGCTGTTACAATTGATCCTACTCTATCAAGCTTGCATCGTAGAGTTGTCCACAGACAGTGAAATCTCATTTTCAATTGCCCAAACGCACGTTCCATAGTACACCGAGCTGCCTTGTGGACTCTGTTGTAGTTCTGTTCTCCTTGATCTTGGGGTTGCAAAAATGATGTCAGTAAAAAAGAAGAAAGTGTATATCCACTGTCTCGAAGAAGAATTCCATTCAGTGCACCACTAATAAGTCTGTTGTATAGAGCAGAGTTTTTGAATATTCTGCTGTCATGGACACTTCCTGGCCAAGCAGCTATAATATCCGTAAAGATGCAGTTACTATCACAAACAGCTGGTACGTTGAATGAGTAATAATTCTTTCTATTTAAATACTCTTCAGAATGGTAATATTTAGCAGGCTGTTGAATTCGTATGTGAGTACAGTCAATGGCTCCAAATGTATTTGGTAAATCATGCTTGTCATAAAAGCCATTTTTATTATTTTCAATTTCAATCACAAAAGCTGCTGGAAAGCATGCAATAATGGATCGTGTCACTTTCCATATTATGCGACTAACAGTCGGCTGTTCAACATGGATCCAGGCTTCTAACGAAAGCTGCATCGAGCCGGTGACAAATAACCGAAGAGCTATGCAGATTTGATTTAATGGAGAAAGGGAATGATTCCGACCACTATTATTATCAATGTGAACGGCGAGAATGCGAGTAATGTCCAGAATATTAGCTTGGTTGAAGCGAAATAACTTGTGAAATTCAACTTCTCCGTAAAATTCAAGCGGATTTAGACGATCACGAAAAAAACGTTCTCTTTGAATATGACGGCGAATATAAATATTTAGCAGATCCATAATATCCCTGCGTCTGCTTAACATGTGCTATTAATTATTTTATATTAAATATTATAATATATAATATTATACGGGTCTATGTCTCTACCTAATTGAAATATCATTTATTGCATTAACAGAAGAATTTATTGATAACAGTTTATACGTTATCTGTATTTTGTGTATATAATATTTTATGTAGAGTAATAAACTGACGTGGCATATTCAAATTGTTGCTAATTTTAATATTCCTACATTAAATGCACGTTAGTACAAACAAATGAATTGTACATTTTATTTAATATATTTTTCTGTGTTATAATGTATGTATTACTATTATTTGTGTTTTCATAGCAAATGCATTATTAGAATAACTAAATTAAATGTATCATGTAGATATGTGTATTTGAGCAGTAAATATACATCATAATATTTGCATTGTTTTTTCTTTGTGTAAAATTTTTATATACAATTTTTTCCATATAATATGTTGACAGTGCCTTTCGTGTTTTGAATTTATTTGAAGAAAGAAACGCTGTTGAGATTTGTTATGATTACTAATATTATATTAGTATCGTGACCATACTAATTTCATTTACCTGATCCGTTAAGAAACACGCATACTTTTAAAGATTTTTATCTTTGCAGATACGACCTGGAATGGTTGGTCCACAAATGGTTGAGTATAATATAGGTTTTTACAAAATGGGTTATTGGAGCAAATACTGTCGCGAAGATCCATTTCCTGAAAAACATGATAGAGAGGTATGTGCCTACCACCTTGAGTTCTGCATTCGGAATGACGATGGGTTAGTACCATATTTATGTATTATTTTTACTGTATAAACATAGATTGATATTGATTTAAAACAAATTGATGATTATTTGTATCCAAATAATCATATATATATATATTTGGAAATGATGATTATTTCTATGCAAAACCATTACCTGCTAAATATATATCATAAATAGTTTTAGTATTGTGTTTTATCATAACTATAATGCATATTTAATTATGTAATATTTTTAATTAATATTATATTCATCTACCAATAGAAAATTAAGAATATCTCTATTTAGCAAAGCAATCATATAAATACTATTTATGAGCATAAAAAGAATGTTGATTTATTATTTCATTTATTAAATAACATTTATCTTTTAATACAGCTGTAGAAGAATTTAATATATAAAGAACGCAAAGACATAATTGTTTTAATGTTTTTTAATAAAAAATGCGAATATAAATTAATTAGTAACACATGTACATACAATTAAACATAAACAAATAATGAAAATCAGAGTATAATCATCAATAATAACATCAATGGTATAAATAATATACGGTTATGCAATAATACATCTATTTAAATATTATACATATATATACAAAAATGTGAAACGTATTATTATGTTTATAGTACACAACACTGCAGTACAAGTTGAACTTTTCGATTAAGCTTAATAACAGTAAGCAACACTTTTTAAAATAGTATATCTCTATGACGTAAGCGACATAAGCAAATACTCGACATTCTAAAAATTCTCATATTAAACTACGGTGCAATAAATATTTTAGATAAAAGATAATTATTTTTTAAACATTGCTTACGTAATCGTTTGGATAGATTGATTACGTTGTATTCATGTTGCTCTATTTACAGTTTCTACTATTACATTGGTAGACGAGTGATTGGGAAGAGGGAGTAAGTTTCTTGTTCGTACTTATTTTTTATTCCTTGACTTTCTTATCTTTTTATTGCAAAGTAAAGTTAATATTCTTAATGCAATATTGCAGTCATACTACTCACATTCTTTCACGGAAATAAATATGTGTATATGTTTTAAATAACTATGAGAATATTCGGCAACTAACATCCGCAATTCAAATAGAACTATTCAATGATGTTTATATTCAAACATAACTTTAAGTAAGAATACACTAATGACGTAACTAGTACGCGTATACACATACATGTGGAAAGTTTAAATAAAATCAACAATATTTGTTTTTTGAAATTTTAGAAAAAGAGCGCGAGTATATTATACTTACAGATGTAAGGTCAACATATTCTACATGTTAACTCTGTTAAAAGGATTTATTTACATGACAGCTTATACATTTTTCTTATAATTGTCTTATCACGATATATAATATGTAAAAAAGTATACTATATCCTGATCCATTATTTTTAAATAATATTTGAATTATAAATTCTAAAATATATTTTTTTGCTATTTGGTATTTATAAATGTAATAATTAAAAAAGTTTAAAATCTTAGTAAAATATGTTGATAGCAATTGCTTGTAACTCCCTAAACTCTATTGCAGGTTGATACAAATTAAATAGCTTATAATTAAATATAACTATCAAAGCACATCGTAATAATAACATTCACAATTTTCGTTTATTTAAAGTTTAAATGTAAACAGCTATATATTCAAACAACGCTTTAATTAATTTATTAAATTACCCTTTCATATTATTTTGTAGCACTAATTTGAATTAGTTACATCTAGAACTATTAGAACTTTTAGCAAAATCTTGAATTATAGCTTGGGAAAAAAGGGTAGTCAAAATTGGTATATTTATGCGCACTAGTATTTATAGTTATTCTCCCAAAACAGATGCAACATGTATGATAATGAGGGTGCAGCGTCGTTTACTGACTTCCACAGAACTCCAAAGAGTGAACCCATACTTGAAAAATCCGGATATTTCTCGCCAGAGCACTTTGTAAGTTTAATTTGTCAATGAAAGAAATCTAAGCATTATTATTTGATGAATTAACATTTTATTCGTGTTGTCTGTACTAAAATTACGCAATTTCGCACTTTAAACAGGTATCCCTTGTATCCCTTATATTTCCTGTGGTACTACTGTGGTAGCTAAATGTATCTAAATTAATAGTATAGTAGTCTAAATTTACAAAGTAAATGTCGTAAGGAGTTTTTAGATTGATTGGTTATGCATATAAGTTTCAATTATTCAATTAATTATGTTCGTTGAAAAATTTAATGTTTTAATGTTTACACAAAATGAATATAATAATGCCTTTTGAATTCTTGCACTATAATGTTACATTTTCTCTTGAAACATTTCTTACCCAAACAATACAGGAAAATATCCTAATAAAAGTAAAGTTCTCTCGAGGTACCGGACGCAAGAGTCGCGTGCGCTGGAGTACCTTCCGGATGAAGCTTCCACCCGATGGAACGAAACCGCACGAAGTTAGGTGGAACACAGGATCCGGACAGTAAATGAAAACTTTGATATTTGTGCATTTTAAAATTTAAACAGGCAACTTAAGCTGATGAGTCATTCGTCATTGGATCAAAAATAATCCATAATAAATAATTTATTGTGTTTTTAATGCGTTTTATAGTGTGCGTAATGTTTCGCATATTATCGTTTAGCCTATTAGCAATTTAGAGTGAAATATTACGTCACCTATACTTGAAATACATGTGTATTGTTTAAAATACTGACTAGGTACATGCATAACCTTAACTGAATTGAATCAATATTGAATCAATATTGAAAATTATGTGATGTAATCGCATTGCATATACATAAAAATTCAGAAATAATTAGATATCTTTACAAGATTAATATACTATGAACACAACTGTTGATTTTATTTCCAGAAAAGAGAAATAAACTTACTCAAATTGAACAACTATCTGTTATATATTAATCGGAAAAGTTTTGACCGTAACTATTGGAGATACAGAGTAACATGATGTTCAGTCACAGCAATCAGAGTGGGCCTTTTAGTAACGAGCACCAGCGGGATACATAGTCATCCACAAGATGCACGCAACATTTCGGAAAAAAAGCCATTGCTGTAGCAAAGTCTGAAGCTACGGATAAGCTCTTAAAACATATTAAAACATTATTTTCTGATGCATTTCATACTCAGCATCCTGACAATGAATACATTGTCAACACCCTACCACGGAAGCATCGCCAGTCACTATACAGAGAACGGGCACGTAGACTCCCTCCACTTACGCGCACAAAAGCTGTAATTGAACTTGTTGGTCAGTGGAATCGGACACAGGACAGCAGAAACTTTATATTAGTCAATGATTGTTTAGCTAATAGAATAATAATATTTTACACAGCACAAAATGTTTGCTATCTATCGCAAGCAGACGAAATATATATGGATGGAACGTCAAGGGCGCCCCTTCCCCCTCCAATGTTCACACAACTATTATCAATCCACATGAAAGTGATAGGTGTCATGATGCTGCTCTTTTTACTTCTCACAAGCGATATAGGGCCACGTACAACAGCTGGGCCTTACCCGATACAACGAGGATGCCGCTTTCAACATAATGGTTCGTCGAGCTATTGCTTTTCCACTTGTTCCACCTTATCACGTTGATGACATCTTGATCGAAGCTATGAATGAGGCGATTGACGATTCTGTTCTTTCTTTTGTGGACTATGTCACAAATACATTGATGGACATGATTGCACGGTTCCCTATACAAATCTGAAATTAATATTATAACATTACTGGCACCAGAACAAATAATTAACCATTTGGAGTCATGGCACGCCTCGCTAAATAAACAATTGAACCAACACCATCCCAATTTGTTCTCTCTCAATGAGATGTTACAATCAGAGCAAGACGGAGTGAACATCAAGCCGTCGACATCCTAATACCACAACGTCCTGCCTATCAGAGAATCATGAACAACTTGTTAGTTAGCGATAACGCCTCGTGGGGAATGATATCGGCATCTACCTCTATCCAGAGGCTGTGACAGGATCTCTGAAACTATAGATGTTGCCCATAGATAAATTTAGGACATCGGCTTTTCCCTTTGTAATGCCTTTGTATAACTAACATATCAGTGTTATTTTAGCAACCTGTACATATTTATATGACTTTTATAAATGCATTTTACAAAATATGCAAAAAAATAAATTTTTGGATTTGCGAAACAACAATTGTTCCAATATGTGTAATTATAATATACGAACCGATAATATGCTCCACAAAATTATGCGAACGGATAATATGCTACACGAAATTACGCAAACCAATATTTTGCTAAACGAAATGATGTAAACTGATAATATGCTAAAGAAAAGTAGTCTGCCTTACTAAGAAGTATCATACAGTTTAATGTTTACTTAAAATACAGACAATTATAATTTATATAATGTGGTACTTGCGTTTAACTAAATATGCTTACGATGTGGCTTCTTTTTGGTTTATTGAACTTTAAATAACATAATAACAGTGAAATAAATATAAATAAAACGGTTTGTTACTTGAAAGCAGACATGTGACTTATCAGTTCAAGTATATTAGGACACCCTTAGAATAACCTA
This sequence comes from Invenusta paracnida, assembly GCA_036023295.1. Taxonomy (NCBI): domain Eukaryota; kingdom Metazoa; phylum Platyhelminthes; order Proseriata; family Coelogynoporidae; genus Invenusta; species Invenusta paracnida. Next base: position 6,293 of record JAYRBW010076405.1, on the reverse strand, counting down.
CATATCTGCCGCTACTAATGTACTCATGATATCTAAAAACAAACATTATCCATTATTTTTAGAATGTAGTGTATTAACTACGTACATTATAGTTATCAGTACATTATGTTATAAATACAACAATAGTAACAAAATTATGTTGACTTTCCAACAACGTGTATATTTTCGAAACTAAATTTAGTAATTCAGTTTGGTAGGCGCTATATTATAATTGTTCTTATTTATATATGATATGCTTTATGAATTATACATAACAATTGATCAAAAATGAAATGAAAAAAATAACTTAAATAAAGCTTGGCAGAAATGTTGTCTGAACGTTTGAACTAAGCAAGTCACCAGCTATATATAAAGCATAATCAAGGTATAAACAGCTATTGATATATATATATAAATAAATCTGCCTAAAGTAATTAATATAAAAATATATTAGACAAATTCATTCAAATAAAAATCTGTTAACCGTAAAATGTTATTGGATACATATTGGTATGAATTGAAAGTATGAGCAAAAGCATTTATTATCTGAAACACACATTTAGTAAATAATAATAATAATAATAAAAGTGTATATTTTTCTCGAACTGACAGACCGCAGTAGTCGAGCCATAAAAATGGGGAGTACAATATAAATATAATATACAAAAAGATACAATATAATATTTACAATGTAATGCATATCAGTGATATAATGATGATGAATCTAATTATAATGGATTGTAATGGATTATAAAATTGAAACGCTAATGGGAAATCACAGTATAAAGTAATTCCAAAACAGTGCAAAAAATCCATAAAACGTGCTAACCTCATTGGAACACTATATAAACTAACAAGTACAATGTTTGTTGTTCATTGTTTATAAAACGAAATAAACGATTGTTTTCTGACTGTTTTTTTGTTACCACCTGCCACACTGGTTATATATCAGATATAACTGTGTTATGTCTTTGACTTGTTGTATGACATTGTTAAAGTATATTTAATTAACACCAACTGTTTTAAGTAAACAGTTTCGTTACATACATGTCCATTTGAAAATATCTAGGTTTTCAATTGACGAGCTGTAATAAAATGAATTTCATTTAAGCGACATATTTCAATCATTAAATTTATATGTATAACCCTTGTTTTATCAAAAAATATACAGTACTGCTTCTAAAATCAATGCACTAAATATATTTTTAATTTTATGCAACATTATACCATAGTAATCATATTTAAAATGTTAACGCGACAATATAATACATTAAGTTAATGTTAATTGTGCTAGCATAACCTTTTCGAAAAAAAATAGTATAATCATCATTGTATTATTATGAATTTTTGTGTATGTTGCTTTATACCATACATTTTACTTAACGGTCCTTTCACAAACATCGCTTTCATTCAGATATATTTGTCAAATTAGCAATTTACAACTTATAACGTATTCGGTATATAGTATGTGGTACGTATACATTTACTTATATAGTAATTATTAAAACAACTCATTTACATAATTCAAATTAAATAACTATTGTTCGGAATTACATAATCTAATAAGCTTCATATTCTGTTTATATTTTGATAGATTTAAGATCTTACTGAATCTCTACTGTTGGCCAAGATGTGATCCATATGATGCCTGTGTAATAAACAATAGAAAGTAAGCATCGTTGAATAAATATTATATTTATTTTGATATTACCAATATTTATAATTAAAAACTGTTGGAAGGTATACTAAAATGATTAGTTACCTTGTTTGTTTAAATTAACAAATTAAAACATTTTACATAGTTCTTCGTGCGTAATGTTTAATATTGAAAAGAAAAAGCTCGATTTGTAAAAAAGTATACCATGCCTTATTTATATTAAATTAGTTCACTTACTATTTTATGTTGGATTAATTATTCATTACATTTCTTCTTTTACTTGTTTGATTTCGCTTCTCTGTAGTGAAACTATTAATATAAAAATAAAGCAGAATATATCAATTTAATATAATGTTTTTATTATTAGGTGACATTAATGAGAAAGGAATACTGTTATTGGTGTACTTAATGTGAAATTGGAATCATAAATAACACTATATCCGTGCAATAAAACACACTAAACATATAATACTACATATATTACTATTAATAATAAATAGTGTACGGCTATATCCCATATACGAGGGGTTTCAAAAAGTTTCCGGACTAATGGCAAAAACACAAAAAATAATTTATTTCAAAATTTAACAACAAATAACAACTAAAGTCTCATCAAAGAGAAAGTGCCAAGTTTTATATTTTTTCGAAGTACTCACCATGCTTATTAATACATTTCCGCATTCGTTTGAACTACTTTTGGTAACACTCAGTTCACTCACCAGGAGTGATGCAATTGACTTCTTGTGAATTCGAAGCCACTGCATCATCCACACTTTGAAATCGGCATCCTCTGAGTTTTACTTTCACACGAGGAAATAAGAAGAACTCGCAAGGAGCCAAGTCAGGGCTATAGGGTTTATGTCCAACAAGATAAACAGTGTTTTCGGTAAAAAATTTAACTGTCAGATGAGCTGAGTGTGTGCAGGAGCATTATCATGATGTAGTAAAAGTTGACCTCTTTGAGATAAAAGTGGAATAACATGTGGAAGGCCTTCCGTAATGTACCAATTTGATGTTACAGTACGTTGATTCTCTACAGGAATAGTTAAAACATATCCATGTATCATGAAAAAAGTAGCAACCATCTTCTTCATAACACTTCGACTTTTATGCACTTGGTTGGAGGACCCTTTGACGGTCCATTGAGATGATTGTTGCTTAAACTCTGGGTCATAAAAATAAACCCAGGTCTCATCTTCAGTTATCAAGTTCTTTACTTGATGTGATTCACTGTTCTGATAGTAAAAAAAAGCATTTTCTCACATAAACTAGACTTATAATCGTAATATGTCATTGCACGATAATGTTCACGCTTCTATTCCATTTTTCAAACTGACTGATTTTTCTAACTGCTTCGGCGTTGTAAACTATACATGTAATCGATGACTTTTGAATCGTAACTTTGAATTTGAATTTAACCTTTTAAGCACCTACATACATCAATTTCAATATTTAATAATAACAGCAACATCCATAGAGAGTCCAATTACCAATAAATTATATTTTAACAAATGTTTGTGTTTTTGCCATTAGTCCTGAAACTTTTTGAAACCTCCTCATATATTGTAAGATATGTAAAATAAAAATATATGAAATAAAGTTGTTTATTAATTTCTAAGTTAAGAATGAAGATTCTGATTACTGTTATGTTAATCTAAAGTGTGTGTGTGTCAGCCAGCAAGGCGTTAGTTGGTGGTGTAGTATGTCATCTGTTTACTGGTATGTTAATCTAAAGTTTGTGTGTGTCAGCCAGCGGTTCGTTGGTGTTTTATGCCATCTGATTACCGGTATGTTAGCTAAAGTGTGCGTGTGTCAGCCAGCGGTGCGTTAGTTGATGTAGTATGTGTTGATCTCGGTCGTTGTGTGCATGTGTGAAAAGGTTTATACTTACTTACTTAAAGGTTTAGTGTTGCGGCAAGCATCTTGGGAAGGGATGCAGTGATCATTACGTACATTAAATATATCGTATATGCAACTTCCATACATATATTTGTAAATAGTTCTAACTGTGTAACTTAATTAATACTTTTCAGTTAGCAAATCATATACTTATGTCATGCCCTTTGATTCCTAGTTTGCGCCTATATTGGTATAAATATACACATATATAAATATACATATATGTGTTATTAATCACAACATTATTACAAATTAATTTATTAACAATTAAAATTGTTATTATTATTATTGTTTTAAAATATATCAATTATAACATTTCAATATATAACTTTGTGCAACGTGTATTTTATTATTGAAAATCGTTAATTAATTATTATTACTATTACAATACTCTTTTTGTAGGCCAGATTGTCCTGATATTCCCCTTCCAACCCCACCACCGACTCCACCTCCACGACGTAAGTTTTCAATGATAGTTTTCTACTCAAATATGGAATCCTTATTATACACATGTAATGAGTTCCTCTAATGTATGTAAATACAAAGACAATGTATATTTAGCATTATTTAATATGGTTCCCAGTTTTTCTTGCACTTGATATATTTCAACTGTATATTTATTTAGTACCTACATACTTGACATTTTAGTTTTGACATATATGAATATTTTGTTATTACTTTACTTTATTTCGTTAATTTTTATGTTATTATTATTATATCTTTGACATTATTACATTTACGTTGCATTTAATGAATATTTAATCAACATTTTTTAAGAAATTTTGGCATTGTATTACATGTGTGCTGTATTGTTAGCATTTCAAATGAATTGTTTCAAAATTGTTTATTTCATAATTTCAAAATGTAATATATCAAATATAACATATATACAAAATTCCAAATATGTGTTACATATAATAACAATATACATAGTTTCATCTCTTTATGATTTCATATGCATCGCTTTGTAAACTTTATCGACCGAAAATCGTTTTATTAAATAATATTGATATTATTTTGGTATGTATAAAGTACTATCATTTATTCATAGTAAATTATGTTTAAAATGTATGACCATTTTGAATTATTATAAAGTATCTAACTAGTCTGACAAATACAATATATAACATTTGTGTTCAAGAATGTATAAATAATTACATCAATGTATGGATATTAAATTGTAAAAGTTTAGTTTATTTAATATATTTAGTTATCAAATATGTAGTATCTTAATACAATATTTATAATTAGGTTTGAAACTGAATCTATAGACTTACTACTTTAGGTGCATATTTTGATGTATATTAAAAAAGACTTTCCAAAACCCTATTTATATGTACTGTGCAATACTGGATATTAGCCTACTGTTTAACTAACACAAAAAAACGCATTCAAATTAAAACTACTTTTTTTAAAAAGTGTAACATAGCAGTTGTTATAAAATGATTATTTCAAACTTACTGTTTCTTCGGTATATTTTAACCGCTAGGCTGTCTGGCGACTTGTCTGCACTATTATGCCAAGTGTATTGATGGCACATGCCAATGCCAAAATGGTCTGGTTGGTGATGGAATCAAATTTTGCAACAACTGTGGAAAATGTCCTAAAGATTCAACCACATGCGATGCTCACACAAAGGGGTGTGTTTGCAAAGAGGGCTACACGCGATCATCGTACCAAAGTTCAGATCTCGGTTGCAAAAAGGGTACGGCATCTTGTTCTTTGTGAAGTATCTTTCTTACGCGCCAATATTTACTTTTAGTGATTATTATTAAACTGAATTATGACGTTATACCACTATAATAAATTTATATTATATATTATTCTTTGCAACTCAATTATACCATTTTTATGTATACTAAATAATTGTTTTTTAAAATGTTGTGTTAGGTGGTGTACACTTTTGACGTAGTCTGTCATTGTATTAGCATCATATTCGGACCAAATATTTATGCATTGAATTATAGATTTATAACACCATATTGATTTTATGAGTAATTAAAAACATTTATTAATTTAAAACTAATTTATTAATTTAGCATAAGATACTATATTATTAGATACCATATAATTATGTAACTTAATTAGTTTTGTCAGAGTTTTGGCCAAAATAACTTAAAATAATTATTGTTGAACAGACGAGTACAGTGTTCTGTAATAGTCTGTTGATGATTCCGGTTTAAACACGCTGATTCAGTTTGTGATTTGATTAGTACATATTATCTAAACTATATTTAATACCCTTTTACATTGATTTAACGCTATCCATACCGGGCTATTTAACGCAGCCAGGTACCGGGGGGTGGGAGGGCTGATTGAGCCTCCCCTATTGAAATGTACTTTAGCAGTGTACTATAGTTATGAAAATTAGCACCTAGTTAAATCAATATGATATACAGATGATTAAAAAAAAAAAATTTTTATCAAAAAATAAAAAAGTTACAGCTATTTTAAGTTTTAAAGTATACAACATTTTTTTTTCTTTTCAATTTTTGAATTTTTAATATTAATCGAAATAATTTACTATATAATAAAGTACTGAGTGTCTGAATATGATAGTGTGTGTTGGTGATACATTTTCTGGTTTTCACTTATACCTGATAAAAAAAACTTTAAAATTATTATTAATATTATTTTATAAATTTTGGGTGATGGTTATGGAACCGCTCTCATGATCGTCCACATGGGTTTATGAATGATTTTTTTGCGCTGAACGTAATCAAACTTCATTTTAGGAAAAGTCACGAGAGCTTTGGCC
>JAYRBW010076394.1:0-24836 GCA_036023295.1 Invenusta paracnida | reverse complement strand
GAGAGAGATAGGGAGAGAGAGAGAGAGAGAGAGAGAGAGAGAGAGAGAGAGAGAGAGAGAGAGAGAGAGAGAGAAATGGAAATATCCATTATCTTTAAATAAATATTCTTAAATGGTAAAAGAAAGAACAGTTTCTAAAAGTCTGAAATTCTGAATGAATGAATTTCTTGGTTTCTTAAATGAAATATTCATCATCTATAAAACAACAAAATATAAATGACGTAATATATAAATGAATTCTTAGATGTGTGAAAATAATTTGTATTTTATTGTAATGCTCAAGAAATTAATATTTGAAGACATATGTTTATCTTTGTTTAAGTAATGATTAAAAACCTTTCAAACTATACTATTAATTTTTTTTAACCTACTGAAAATAGAATGTTACACATGTAGCAAATAATATTAATTTATGTATAAAACTGATAACCTTAAAATTAAAAGTATATTTCTGAATATACGATAATATCCATTATTTAAAAAAATCTTATTGTAGAAGTGTGTAAAATAAAAAAATGTTCTATACGGAATTTCCTACATATAGAATTGCATTTCTTATCTCTAAACTTAGGCTCGAGAGGCTGGCTTGTCCACAGAGGACGCCGACTCCGTGTTCAACATGGCCTGCTCGCTCTCCGACCTCCACAACGGCCTTCTCCCTGGTGTCAACATGCTTGAGGCTCTTAATGGCGGTGATAGCGGAGGTGACGGTGACTTCCGCTATCGATCGGGACTAGCAGACCTCGGTCTGGCATCTGGAAGCACGCTCCGAGTCATCTACCCTCGGCCTGGGGACGAGGAATACCCCCCTCCTGCTATGCGGCCCCGGCCCAAGCCTGCACCACCTGGCCTGCCTAAGAGTACGCTCCTGCAGGACTGGAACCCGATCGATAATGTTGCGGTTGAAGTGAGTGAGAAAGCTGCCAATATAATTGGAGCTGAAGTAACTTCCGTCTTCTTTTCATTAAAACTTCTTTCTGTGCTCTTTCGATATTAAGTCGTTCATTTTTAATTAATTTACAATTGTAGGTACTAACTTAGTTTCACTAAATTCACCTTTTAAAGACAAAATCTTTACTCATGCAAAATACGAATACCCTTCTAAAATTATCAATTAAAACAGTAAATAAATAAATCACAGACTAGAGTGAGAAAATATCTCAGATATATGTTGTATATATGTACATATATTAAAATCTACCAAACGAAATGAATAGAAATATATCTGTGGAAATATAGGATCACAACTGAGGTTATATATAAGTAAATATATATTTTAATAAAAATTCTACTTACATATCACTATGCTCGTTTAATTTTATAATCAATGGTTACTCTAGGTACCTATGTTTTTAATTTATATAAGTAAGTTACTATTTAACCACAAAAGTGGTGAAATAGTTTACATAAAAAGTAATACAAATGAACGAACAATATGTATTTTGCTTCTTTAAATATCAAATCTTCATAAACATATAAGCATATATCCATTGCTTTCGTTATTTGATTAAGTCTCTTTGTATGTAAGTATGTACACAGGAACAACGATTAATTCAACACGGTGTATTGCTGTTTGAAAATGTATGATTATGTGACAGTTAAATTTTCAATTAATCCCCTCAAGACAGAACATATCAGTCGCTATATATGATCTTTCTTTTCTTAGTTTGTTACACTGCTACTAATGGTTACTATTCATCGATCCATTTCAATACAGAGGCTTAATACAACCTATTTGGTTCTTCTTGCCTGATCTTTTGTCCCTTCTTCTATACAATATGATTGTTTTTAAAAGAGAGGAAAAGGATCTTGTTATATTCATATAAAGATATATTCTGTCTAATACTTTTAATATGTACAACTCTGTATAGCAATTGATTCCATTTATATTAGGAATGTAGATTAGGTACTTGCGAAAAATCGATTATTATTACATATTTTAGTAAAGATACCATACCTATTTATATGTAATAGTATCGTACATTCAGTCAAACAAATGAACACTTAAATTAATCTCTTAAGTAGTAACCATTCATTAATAATTAAAATATCGACTCTTATTTTTTATATGTTCAGTTAAGTAACATATTCGAAGAGGCCTGAGTGGTCTCTTATAGAAATTTAAATGAGACATTTCAGAATATATTATTGCTTTACATAAACAAGGGTGAATGGTGAACATACTGTGAATAATTTCGTATGTGCATATGTGTAAGTATTTACACTTTCAAATTATACTTTTAGATAAAATGCTTCATATTATGTATGTTCGTATATGTATTTATTCATTTGTTTGTTTGTTTGTGCTCATATATAAATAAAATATCTTCAAGCCAGATACCAAAAATAATTATCAGCAGTATGAACCCCCACCCAATTTTCTTGTTTTCAGGTGTCCAATTTGGATATCACAACATTCACCCAGCTTGTTGCAGAACTCACAAGGGATTGTAAATCTGATGTTGAGAAAGTTCGGTAAGTTCATATTTATAAATATGGTAATTATTTTCTATATCCAAACTGACAATGTTGTTTTTATAGTTGCTTTGATACTTATAAATAAACATATGTTTGAATTGATAATGCAAACTTTGTTAATGTGGTAATTACGAATAATGCGATACATATTATCTGGGTCATATTTACATTATGATAGATTTGTTTAATTGAAAGGAGAGTTAACATAATATCTAATGTAGGTATTGTATTTGTGTAGTGTGTAGGTGTTAGTATCACCACAGAAAATACCCACGATGTGAGATCATGAATTATATTTATATATTTAAACTGAATTAGTTACCTTCAAAATATCAATCTAAAAATGTAAGTATTTTATTAAATGCTTTTAATACATTTATATGCATTCAATACATTCTATTAAATCTAAAATTTAGTTTTTTCGTATTTATCTTTGTGATTTTAGTTATCTATTACTTGAAAAATATAATTAAATCATTTATAAATTTAGTTGTTTAAAAATTCTTCTTAGAATATGATTTTTTTTAATATGAATTAATATTTTGCAGATAAAAATCATCCATAATAGACTTTTTAATGACGCCACACTGAATCAATCCTTTCGCGTTCTTTGCTCCTTCTGTTTTGTGAATAGTGCCCTCTTCCGATGGATCACCGTGATGGACTACTCAACCCTCGATTTCGATCCCAACGCCCCGCCGGACTCGCTTTTGGGGATGATGCGTGGTATCAAGTACCGACAACTCAGCAATAACGAAATATTTCACAAGCTCTGCCGGTATGCGAAGTTTGAGAAAAGATTATGAGAGGGGTGGCGTTCGAATATTTGTATTTGTTTAATGCAGTTGTAAATCCTTTTATTGACTTTATTATTATGCAGTTATGAATTTAAATAAATTTATTTTGAATTAAGCACAAAATGTATTACACAACTATATGTTTTCGTTCATTCTCATCAGGTAGAAGATACACGGAACTAGTTAATAAAAATTAAGTTTCAACATTCAATTAGTCAATTAGTATACAATGACGTAATTTGGATAAAGGGCATAAAAAGCACAAAAAAAACATAGCAAAGTGGCTTATAATAAAAGCAATCGCTCTTCGACTATAACCTTTACTACTTCGACTACAATACTCGGATTTAAGATAATTCACCTCACAACAATAATTCACTCTAACAACAAATTAGAGCTATCGATTCTGTGGCAATTAACATTCGCGCGCCAAAGGCCAAAATTGTGCGTTTAGCGAGTGTCCATTACTCACGTAGCTTACTGCTGTATTAGATTATGTCATAATTGTCTTTCTTATTTCTCGTATTATATTCATCTTCTATAATCTTTATTGAAAAATATTCTCTTAATGACTATACGATTAATTGTATACTAATTTAATGTTACTACTTAATTTTTAATAACTAGCTCCATACATTAGCCTTATGAGAATTAATAAATATATATCACTCTTTGTATTCATATTATTGCATTTTTCTTCTATATATCTAACTTATTCATTTTTATTGTTTCAAGTTTTACTATATATTTTTTTAAATTTCGAATTCTATGAAACAGTCAAAATAAAATCATAATATTTTATTTGTGTGTATTGAAGAATCTTACAATATATAATATATTTATAATACAAAAATGCTATTTTATAATTATTATAGATTTAATTTTTTTGCATTGATCTACATTTACAACTTATAATTATTATTTCTACAATAAATAAATATAAATTATTTTTTAACAAATTAATTATTTATTATTCAATTACTAAAAAAAAAATTCCGTTTCGATAAGTTTTGTTATTAATATATTTTATTGATAACTTTAGATACTCTGTAGATATCATGGCCACATTTTTTGCAGCTGAATACAATTTTTAATTCTATATTCATTACACCTATTATTTATACCTATATGTATTGTTTTGTAGTACTTTTTAGAAAAAAAATTATCAGAAAGATAACTTAATTACCTAGAATTAGAATTAGAATTTTTTTAAATTCAATTTAAATCATCTAGTTAAATTAACTTTTAAAAGCTTATGTGAATTAAATTTCATGGTATGTTTATCAAAAATATATTTTTTAATTATTATAAATTAATAAACGAAGATTTAAGCTGTTACTTTATTTTTTACGGGTAATTTATTTATAAATACATTTTTAACGAATTTTACAAATAATAATATTTTATTTTAGTAAAATCAATTATATTTCCTATCAATTATGTAGGCTTTAATTCTCTTTGAACCTAAATATTCGTTTTACGAGTATCTCAATAATGCTACAGTTCAATTTTTACACCTCCATCTCCACTCCAGCTATGCCGGCATCCACTGCGAATTCATCCCCGGCTACTCTAAAGGCGCCGGCTATCGACCCGGAATGAACCTCAAAGACAACCGCATGTTCCGTAACATCTGGACGGCGGTGCTAGTGGGCGGAGCCTGGCGCTTTGTCAACTGCAACTGGGGTGCGCGCTATCTTTCGACTCTTGCCGAGAGTCGGCAAGCCAATCCCCTGGGAGGGACTCTCAGCTCAGCTGGCAGCTTCCAATTCCCACTAATTAACAAAGCCGAGCTGCGCTGTCGATGTGATGAATTCTACTTCCTCACCGACCCGCAAGAGCACATCTTTGAGCACTTTCCAGACGACAAACGCTGGCAGTTGCTTCGTAAATCAATATCTCTCGAGCAGTTCATGCGACTTCCGATCCTCAAATCACCCTTCTTCAACGCCAAGATGTCGCTCAAGAAAAAGTACGCTGAGACTCTAATTACAAAGGCGGGCTCCGTGAGTCTCAAACTACAGATGCCCCAGTTTGTGGGTGTATCCTGCACGCTAGAGAACCGGGCGGATATGAGTGTGATCCGTGGACTGACACTGATCCGGGTGATCGATGACACTGTGGTGATCACTGCCTCGCCCTCTCAACCAGGCAAGTATTACCTCAATGTCTACATCTCGGAAAACTGGCGCGAAGAAGAGAACAGAGAACTGGCCTGCTCATTCCAGGTGAGCTGAAAGGATGCTGTTACCGGGGTTCCTTTCTGTGTATAGTGAAATTAGCTGGTGCCATGTTAAATAAAGATCCCTTGGTGCATATACCTTATTACCTACATCTAGAAGTCTTGTTAAAATATAAAAGGCACAATATTCCTTTACTAATTATTTGCCATAGATATTGAATTTCATATTTAACAGCTTTGTCAATCGCAGGCGATTAATATGATTATAATTGTCATAAAATTATTCTGATCTGAATTAAGTTTGGAGGCGTAATGGCCATCAATAATAAAAAGTCAATAGTTTGAGCCTGGAAAAAATTATTTCAAATTTTATTCGTTTTAGTTAGCGGTATAACTAAAACTGTACAGTTATTTTAGGGTAGTTAATGTGGAAAATTCATCAATTCTATGATTATTATTAAAAGTATTTTTTTTATTTACGTACTAATTTACTTATAAACTATTTATATTATGTATTTATTTTATACACTGTTTGCCTATAAGCTATGTATTATTTGAAATCTCTTTTATAATCTATAGTAATGTGACTAATTGGTTAACAATAAATCATGTTAACGTTATTTTTGACACTCATATTGTTTCCTATATTGTTCTAATTCATTGTTTTTAATTAAAATTTGTTAGTAAAGGCAGAATGTAATATTTCTACAAAAAATATTAGATTAAATTGATGCAAACGGTATTTTTTTTCTTTATATCTATATATGATTTGATATTAATGTATGTATAAATTGTATATAAATAATTAGCATACAATGTCTATTTAAACATTTTTTTAGGTTTAATTGTCATTTTTATATCAAAAGATTGTTTGTAGTTTTGATGTTTTATTAAATTTAATCTATAGCTAAAATGTCAAAAATGTCTTATATGCACAGTTATCTCTATGCCTGTATACTCTATCTCCTTCCTCCATTTACTCTTCTAACACCAAGGTGCACTGCTCGGAACACAACTACGACCGTCTCGTTCATGGCCGCTTCCCTGAAATCGGGTTCCTGGGTCGAACTCCGGCCGCCCAGAAGTTTGGAGTGGCTGTAAGCGAACGCACTGATCCCTACATCATCTGGAACGAGGCGAAAGAGCTGAAGATCCCTGTCAGTCTGGCCCCTGGACTCAAGGCCTGCCATCAAATGAAATCCTTTGACCGACCCGGCCAGCAGTCAGCCGACTGTGACAACTATGCGGCCCTGCAGACCACGGAGAAACAAGCTTTCTATACATTGAGGTTCCCTCTGGGAGCTTTCTACTATCTCATGGTGTTTGCGGCAAAGGTGAGACTTGCCTGTTTTATATATGTACTATCAATTTGAAATCGCAGGAGAAAGTATATGGTTGAAGACTACTTTTTATAATATTACATACTACCTATAGATACAAATATAAGGACTAGTAAATCACATAAATACAACATTTACTATACGGACTGTCTTTGTACATCTATACGCATTGTCAATTAAGTATGACTATTATCAAAACCAATTAAACTACTTAAATAGTAAACAATAAGTACAAATATCGATGTTTTGCAATTATAAGAATGGTTACGCCTTAAGTGACACATTAGTTTTTATAATAGTTATATCACATATATTTCGCGAGATATATATATATCGTTATCTGTACTCATTGTATACTACTCAAGTAATTTAATTGGTTTTGAAAATAAATATTTGCATGATGACACGTATTAGTACATAATTATGACGTTATAAGTTATGTATGTTCTTATTTTATTTACTGGTGCTTATATTGGATCTATAAAACCAAATTCACATGTTCTCTCCACTTGTCCTAAAATTAAATCCGTCAGGTTAAGTAGATGTGAGCAATATTGTCCGAGAACATTATGTATATTATTATTATACATATAATTATATATAGTATACGTATTATGATTATGTATATTTTTAAATAGGTGTACTTGGTGTATCAAAATTATTTTTAAATTTTTATTTTCATTCTTATACTAATTTGTATTTATAAAAACTAGTTTGCTTAAATTTAAATATGATATTAAATCATTTATATATCATTAACATTTACAGTTTGTTAATAATTCATTACCACGTCGAATTCACGATTATTAAATTTCCTTCTTATATAAGTTGTCGATAGTTTTATTTAACCAATTAATGATCAATTCTAGTGGATTTTATAGGATTAGTATATTACGAATTAATGTATGTCTATAGGGTACTTTTACGAAATTATCACTGGAATAGTGAAGTAATAAATGGAATTAAATAGTATACACATACTTAACATACACATATATATTGACACGTCTCATTGACTTGTAATGCAATGTAATAACCATGTCATATTATAATTTATAAGAAAATAAGTGAGAAGCTAACATACCTTATATAATACTCACAATTATGTAGGATTCGTGGTACACTATTAACATTGTACCTACCTAATAAATGTAATTCCAAGTATAGAAGCATCGCTGGAATTCCTGCCTGGTACTCACTATCAATATACAATTGGTAGCATTCTCGGTAGATAATATGACAGAAGAATACCTTGCACAGAAATGAAACTAGTGTAATAAATTTAATTAGAGTTAATCCGAGGTATTATTCTTTTCTTAATGGAGATAAATATAGGCTAAAATTAATCTTTTATTCTCAAAATTAACTTTTGAAGCTATATAGCTTCTCTCTAGAAAATATATACTTAATAATACATTTTTAAACGTGCCAGCTGGCTAAAAGTGATGGCAGCTCAAGGTGGTCTAAAATATTTGGAAAATAATTTGAACGATGATGTTCTTCTAGCTAATGCTTGCAAAAATAATAAAGTGAACGAGGCAAAACGGCTTCTTGATTCGGGAGCCAATCCAAACTACATGGATGAAGTGGGAGGCACTCCGCTAATATTTGCTACACATTTCCATAATGAAAGTCTGCTTCTTTTACTACTTGAACATGGAGCTTCTGTTGAAGACTGGTCATCCGAATCGGAAGACAGTTTATTGATCTGGGCTTGCCACTACGGGCTGACACACCTGGTCAAGTTTCTTAATGAACATCTCGGGGAAAGCTTCGATGAGAGGGACTCAAGTGGGAGACTGTGTTTACACGTAGCTGCACTGTTTGGGGCTACAGAAATCATTGAATATATTCTTAGTAAGGATGAATCCCTTGTTGATCTCACTGATGACAACTGCTGGACTCCTCTTCATTATGCCTGTTCTGAAACGGCATGGAAATTCGAAGAAACCATCAAAATTTTGATAAAACATGGTGCCAATCCCCTTTCTTATGCCCCAAATAGAAAAACTGCGTTTGAAATGGCCTTTGATAGTTGTCGAATAAATGTGCTTCTCGGATTACTGCCAGTTAGGCAACTGACCACGTGTTTGTTATCATCAACATGGAAACCTATTCAAACTGACGGAACAATTTCTCCAACTCCAAAGTTCTTAACTGAGTCGATATTGAATTTCTCAGAAATTTGTAAAAGTGAAGCCCTGTCTTTATCAGGAAATGAGAAATCATCTACAGAGGAAGTAATATCTGGAGTTTGGCAAGAAATAATTGAAAATGACAATTGTGAAAAATTAAACAAATTTCATCAGTTATTTGCTTCTCAAAAAAGTTTTCAGAATTCGCAGAATTCAATTATAAACTCTTTTGCCAAACTATTCTTTGAATATCAGATTATTGATTCTGTTGTACTTTTGTACTTTGAGCATAACTTTAAAACATTAATTGAATCAAAGGATTTTGACAAAATATTTTATATTCTATCTGGAATACAACCTGGAGATCCAGTTATGTCTGAATATGATGGAGATATCATCTTCGATTCACCTCATAAAACTCTGGTATTTCTTTGCTTTCTCTACGGACGTTTTCAACTTGTACAACGTCTCGTATGTATTGGAACTTTCGACGTACTTCCGCTTGGAATTCTAATGTGCCTAATAGCTCGACGTCTCTCAAAGAAATCCAGACTCTCCGACGAAACCAGAAATTCGTTTGAAAATTTTGCCAATTCCATGGAAATGATTCTGGTTGATGTACTCACGAAAATCTATGCCAAAGACAACTCTCAGGGTAAATGTGTAACGATCGATATGCTACAAATGCCCCTAACAAACGTAAGTAATCTTTCAATTATCGACCTTGCACATAGAGCCAATTGCACACGTATTCTGTGCCTTCCCTGTTGCCAAGCAGTTCTGGATGAACAGTGGTACGGTCTTTTGTCGTGTGTTTCTAATCCTTGGCGATGGTTTGCCACCTTTTTCCCCTTCGTGGTAGTTATTTACTTGATGTGCACAAAGGTCGAAAACAATAACAAACTTGCAAATTGGAGTCGAAGAATGTGGAACCAAAAAACTCTTCGACAGAAATGGTCCCGAGCTTGGTTATGCTTTTGGGAGATTGTTTATAGCTCAATTGTTTTGTGTTACGCTGCTCATAACATCATGAACTTTACTTTCGTATTGTTGTTTACTTACGTTCTGTTGTTTGCTTTTTATCCAATTGTAACAGTATCCGAAGCTATATGCTGCATTATTTTTATTGGTATAATAATCGAGGAAATGAGAGAGATTCGATTATATTTATGTGAACTACGTCAATATATGTCTTCTATTTGGAACTGGGTCGATATGTTGGCAATTTTGTTTACTTTAATTGGATTTATCATTCGTTTTTCGATCTACGATGAATCATACCAGATTAAGAACTCTGCTATCGAAGCTCATGAATCTTCTTTGTTTATTGCAAGAGTATTTTTGCTCATTGGACTACTGTTTTTCTACTTTAGAATTCTAGAATTATTATCTTTTCAAAGGATACTTGGTCCCAAGTTAATTATGATTCAAGAAATGTTTAGAAAAGATCTCTTACCATTGCTTTCTTTATTTGCAGTATTTATTATAAGCTTTGGTGTTGGGATGCAAGCTCTGGCTTACCCGAATGGCTATTTACTGGAAAGTAATCTGACTCAGGCAACAAATTATCAAAGATACTCATTAAATGAAACAGTGTTATTACTGCTACGAAGAAGTTTCTATACAATTTTTGCTCCAGAATATCCGCTCGATGACCTCCAATGCAGGGATGGATCGACTTGTGACCATGCCTTAGGATTGAGAATAGCAAAATATTTTGTTAACGTTATCTATACCATAATAGTTACTATAATGTTGATCAACCTCTTGATTGCCATGTTCAGTTATTCTGTATCTCGAATTAATCAACGATCTGTCGGAATTTGGCTTGCCAATCGATACAATATTATCGAGCACTACAAAAGACGCTCTGTTTTTCCACCACCATTTAATGTTATAGTAATCCTCATTGAAGGGGTATTATTTCTTATCAAATTAGCAACATCAATGTCATGTTCGCGTATTGGCAGATTCAACCAACCCTTTTCTATTATGAAATTGATGAACTTTCTGATTACACAAAAGTATGCTTTGGCGGAAGGCCCCGTCAAAATTCACCCAACAGTCAAATATTCCTATAATAGCACTAGCTTTCCCTCATCCTTAGACTTGCGAGCTGAAACTAAATACAGGAATTCAATCGATCAATTAGAGAAACGAATGGATGAACTAAATGTGACCGTTCAAAAGATTAAAACAGTACTAGGGGATCTAAATCTAACTGCCGACGGCACTGTAAATAGACGCCAACACAGTTGGATGAAAACAGCGCTTGCGGATCACACTTATCGAACTGAACGAAGAATGAGCAAGAAGATAAGTGGAAGGCATCTAACAACACGCCTCAATTCAACGGAATTTTAGATTTACGTATTTCAACTATTAAAACTAAATATGATGTTACATCATTTGATTACTTTTACATGATATTATTTGACATTTAATTAAGTATAAATTTAATTTTACATGTTATTGACACTTGCTCATAATGTTAATACAGAGTTAATCTCTATAGTTGTTACATATTGGTAAATATATGGATACGTATATTCTAATGTTGATATTTTGTAACAATAATCTTATGCGTTATTAAATTTAATTTCTATTATAGTCTTTTTGTATATTATGTATGATTTATTATATATACTTGTAAAATTTCCATATGGGGTTATATATATATATTCATATCTGTATCTATTTTTAGCTATATATTAAATATTTTGAGTATATCTAAACTTATACCAATAATTTTAAAAGTATGGAAATGATAATTTCTTAAAAACATAAATGATAATCATAAGCGTTAGTAAATTACAAAGAATATATATACAAACATTACAATTTTACCTCACATTCACGAATTATGTTTAAGTTCCGTTTAGTATTTATTTAACACAAGCACCGTTTAGCACAAGATTATGCATTTTTAATTTTCTTATGATATATATCTTTCATAATGCACAAAATATGTTAACTTCATGAGCGCACTAAGGATTTCATAGAGAGGGTAGCACCTATACTTCAATTATTCAAAATAAGTTCAAACTTAATTATAAAGCATAAACCCGTACCACATATGACTAAAAAATATTGATAAAAAACAAATTAATATTATAATTATTATTATTATGAAATAAATAGTGGAACCATCATGCTACTTAATTTATGTAAGCTATTGATAAGGCTGTTTTACAACAAAATCGAAAGCTTGATTTATTATTTTTTTCTTCCTAAATTTAGTAGCATTTATAGATTTCCATATTTATTTATATATTCTACATATTTAATATGCTACTTGAATCACACGATTTTGTTTCAGCATTATTAATAACACTTTTCTGAATTTATAAACTATAACACAATTGTAAATCGTTATACATTTTACTTATACATGCTAAGTTAAGATGTTGTATCTTTTTAGAGATTTCATCTATCTAGCACAGAGTTACCGTTAATTATGTGAGAAGGTTACATAAAATAAAATTGAAAAGTTTTTCTGAGATTGGCGTATTGTTTAACTTTTATTATTTGATATTCAAAGAATTGATAATCAAATACATTTGAAATGTTGAGAAAAAATGCAATTTACTAATTGAAGTTGAAGGATGGGGACCCAGCTCCATGCTCCCTATGGTTGGGCCCTCGCCTAACTATTGTTCGAACTGTAAAAATGTATTACTTCATTCAGGATTAACTGGTATAAATATTTCTATTAAAAAGTTCACTTAATATAATAAACGAGTATCCTAAATTTAAATTTATTTTCATTAAGAGGATTATAAATAAATGTATACATATGAATTAATATCATACCAACTTTCTTAGCAAATTAAATCGGTTAGAAATCCTTTGTGTAAATGCTTTTAGGATAGTTCTAAATAAAAACTGTGAAAGAGCTGCTTTACGAGTTAATGTGTTCTTATAAAATTAGATTCATGTAAAATATTAAATAAAATTAATATAAATATTTTTCGTCATAATAACAAGTAACTATTTTAAAAAGTCCTTAAATCACAATCATGCTATCTCTCTTCTTTCAATTTTGCAATAAATATGAATTCTGAAAGGTACACATTCAAAAAGTATATTTCAAATAAATATTATTTAGTTACATGCCGGTCTACAGAGATTGGTGTACAATTTATTTACACTTACTTATAATGTTAAAACGGAATTAATCTTTATAGTTGTTGCATATTGGTAAATTGATATGCGCGTATATTCTAATGTTGATAATTTGTCATAATAATCTGTTGTTATTTAGTTGTATATTTTTATTATAATCTTTGGTAATACACATATCGTGTATACCTACTCGTTAAATTTCTATATAATACAAAAACTATAATGAATATTGTAAAACCGAGATAATAAAATAATATGCAATGCTAGTTTCACGATATATGTAAAATGTATAGCATAATTGTTATAAAATTCTTCAATAGCAGAAAATAGTTTCTTTGTTTAATATCTTGTGAATCAATAAGAAATCAAATTACTAAAAATTTTATTACGAAATTTTTTATTAAATATATAACTTTTACCCCTAAAATAAAAACATTCTATAGTTTTGATAATTACTCACTATAATAGTATTAGTGTTTCGTCATGTTTAAATATATTATTAAATCATATTTAAAATAGAAATTTGCTGTATTATTTGGAATAAGTTAACGTATTTCAATACTATATAATAAATTATATTTGTACAGCGTCAATAATACCAATCTCATTAATATTTTATATGCCTTAATTAATTGTAAGTGTATAATGATTCTGCAAATTTATGGCAGTTTCTTCGATTTAACAACAAAGACAATATGTACATATCTCATATACTTTAGTCGATTATTTAAAATACGGCAGCCTCCCATGTATTATAAATAAATATAAAATTATGTCACAATGATCACAAAAGCGGTAAGCATTAAAAAAACACTAGAAACACTATGGTATTCAATTAAAAATAAATTATAGCCAATTGTGAATAATTGAGTCAACAGGGCATATAAAAATAAATATTATGTTGTATTACTGACGAAATACAGCAGTCATATTTATATTAAATAATAATATTATGTGTGTATACTACTTATAAAATTATTTAGTAGTGATTTTACTCATATTTTTTATAAATTACAAATTTAAACTACACCTTTTTGTACATATTTAGCAACAATTCGTAACGTTTTCTTACAATAATATCTTATTCACAATCTATAAAATTGTGAAAATTCATCATGCAAGTTTCCGTTTATTTTGCTTGTATTAAATTCTTCTTATTTTATCAAATGCAACGGTTTCTTAGGACGAGGATGTTTCTCCCGAAGATGGTCAGGTAGCTTCAGACCAGCTCGAGTGTGTCTACCGGTTTCTGATCGATGTCCGGAAAGGCCAGGACCGGGTGCTTCCCTACCCCCGACAGACGACTCGGTGGAATGGCTGCTTCATCCGTCGACCCGATATACAACATCTTGAACTTAATCGGAAGTATGAATTCCGCTTGGAAGCGCCCGGCTTTGCGGGAATCTCCGTCGTCATCAACGGGAAAACTTGGATTGATCTGGCACCAAGCAAAAATCGAGCACAGTTATGGTCCGGAAAGGTACTTTTGCTGATTTTCAATTGTTGAATTATATCATAATATTACTTAACCTATGTGAGTATAATATATAAAATGTCATTAAATATACAAATTGAAAATTAAAATTCTTACAATTATGCATAAGATTTTCAACAAAAAAATCCATTATTTCAAAATACGACACAATAACACGTATTACAGAAATGTAACTAATTCAATATATAACATTTCTTGTATAGAAAAAAATAGATTATACTAAATTCTGTTCAAAATGTTTATCAATAAAATTTTTAAGTTGGTTTCATCAGAAAAACAATACATTTTAAATATAACAACTTTTTATAAGCAATTTATTGTATTTTCTGTCAGGTACATATTAAACTTTGCATAAAAAGTAGTAATATGCATAAGTTATTTTAATACTATAGACATAGAATTCTAGTTTTTTTATTCTTCACTGAACTTAAACATCCTATCATCACCAAGTCGCGCTTATTTCTTTATATCTATCATTTGTCACCGTCATTCTATTTTTGTAGAAATTATCAACACTTCCAAAATGAATAATTTTCTGCATTAATTGTTATACTATCAGTACTAAAATATCTAGTTGTCGAAGTATTGATTCTATAATTCCAGGTGCATGTAGGAGATGAACTCGGAGAGCTTTCGGTCTACGGGCAGGCATCAGGAGACGAAGAAGGAACCTTCATAAAACTCCTCGACTATGCTCTCATTCAAAAAGTCGCCAAATAGAAACTGTATGTACATATGTTGACATTCTTTGATGCACCTACACTATCAAGTTTAGATCACATTGTAGTTAAGTTAATACTTTAAATTTAAGAAGGATGCAAGCTTGCCCTCTTATACAAATAATAACCCAATTGATTTTTAAATGAATTTAACTTATTGTATGATTCGAAATTTGTAAATAACTAAAACGCTTAATCACACCTTTTATGCTCAGGTAAATTTGTACCCTCTGTTAGCACATATCTTATTAATAAAATGGAGATTACTAAATTGCCAACTTTAAATATATTTTTTAAATAAATTTATATACTCAATAATTCTAAACATTTACATGTTCTGATATTTTAATGAAATTTTCTCCTCCATTCTGTCCGAAGAGTTTATTTTTACGCATCCAGATTTATCACCAAATATTTATTATTATTATTCTTTAAATAACGAGCGATTGCAAATCTATGCCAATTCTGTTAACAAATGCCATCGATTCTCGAGTAACAGCATTATCTTTTCTTTGTTCGTTATTCAGCTTTGTAGCTTGAGATACCTACCTATATACTCCTCTAAGATATACTGTCCAAATTGTTAATCAATAAGATTTCATCTAGGTAAATCTGTTTTCTTGTCATTCTAAATCAACCTTTTCGTTAGATGCATATAATATGCTTCTATTACATAATTGAACTATAGTGCCTGTAATTCACATGTTTGTGTACACTATTCTGCCTTTTGTAAATAACAAAGGAATTATTCCACTTTTATACACATCGATATATTATTGATCAACTAATTAGTATTGCACTCCAAATGTTCTACTATAGTAAAACGTGTATATAAATATATTTTCAAAATAATATAATTGTAGATATTTGAATACATCTATATAATATACATGTTAAAAAGGTTATTTTAAATGTCATGTACGTAGTACCTAAATAGCATATATATGTGTGTGAAACAATAATCATTTTATTTATACGGAGTGTTATCAACATATCATTGTACCAAAACAATTGTCCTTAACATTTATATATATATATATATATCATACTTTAAAATCGATTTTCTATCGAGCATTTGTGCCTTTTTATGTTTATAACTTGTTATACGTATATTTGTGAATAAAACTTTTCAAACAATATATTTTTATTATGTTATTCTTAACCTGTAACTTCACAAACATTGTTAACTATTTTTACATATTTATATGCATATACACATTTATACTTTGGAAATTTTAATATTACCCTTTTCATTCTATAATATTATTTGCCTTTCATTGCAACTTATTGTCATTCATAATTTAAAATAAAAGTTTTCTTATACTCATACTACTCTAAATATATCAGTATGTTGATTGAATTATTTGCAATTGTTTCAGTGTAACATATCATTACCTTGCTCAATTTTAACTGCTTACAATATTATACACTAGTAATGTTTGTTATCAAATATACTATTTATTTTGCAAATATCTAATATGTCAACTTATTTAAATGGAAAGGTCGAATTGTATAATTAGTTTGTAAGTAATTTTAGCTGAACAAAACTTAAATTATAACACGTTAGGATATTACACAAAATGCATTCTATTACCAATGCTTATCCATTTATTTAAGCTATTTAGCAACTGTTATTATATGTACTTATACATTATTAGTATAACGGTAGTAAAAAAATTCCAATAAGGAATTACATTTAAATACAAAATATAAAATATAAAACACTGAGTGTACTAATTATTATTCATATGTTTTGCTTCATAAGTTCATAAATGTTGTATATATAAGAAGTGCGTATAAACCAGATTTAATACTTTATAGAAAACACATTTAACTTTTTTGATGTGCCTCTGCGCACCTCCCCTCTTCACGTGTTTTGTTGTAGAGAGGTCTCTATTCCCAATCTTTTGAAGAAAGGTTGTTAGATATGCAAGAAAATATAGGTATTAAATTTATTAGGACTGTAAATAGAAGAAATATTGAAGCGCAGTTTCTTTCAAAGTAAATATATATATTGTCAATTTTGTATCACATTTAAGTAAAATTTTAAGGAAAAAGTATAATCGGATTATTTATTTTTAACATTGCTTAAACATACTGAAGTATATCTTTTAAACAGCAAAACTATTTAAATTCCTTTATACTTAAATACAACTACACTTCGGACTGTTAAAAATAACATGTTATAGAATATTATTTAATACAACTCAATTTAATATAAATATTAAACTAAAAATAATTCAAATTAACGAGTACTTCATAAAATATTGCTTTATTTATTACTAAACGATCACTTTGGAAAACAACAAACATGACGAAAAAATCTACAAAACAATTGGGACAGTATGTTAATGTGCACTTCGCGTTATAAATAACTGAACAGTAATGTAATTTAGACAAGTTATGTATAGTGTAGAATGCATTCGACTTTATTGGAAATCCAAGTATGTTTGGATATTATACATACAACTATAATAACATAATATATTCATTAAAGTCTGCAATATTTAATATGTACATAGGCCATAAGGCTATAATAATATTATAAATAATTGTTGATATATATGACAATAACATAGTATATTTTAGATATCTGCTTGAACAGTATAAAATTATAAATACATTTATCGCATGGACACAAGGGTGTGAATATATTAAAAGAAATAGTGTAAAAATAAGCTGAATGAAAAATAATTACTAAATAACAGAGAGCGTCATTTTATGATGTTATTTATAAAGTGTGTTGTGGTTTCCTGTAATATATTAAGAATTAAAATGTATTTCCTTTGTATATTTTTTACTTTAAATTAAGATTTTATTTTATTCTGAATATACTGCAATATAGGTATATATTTTTAAGTAAATATATAAAAAAACTTTTAATATTCCTTGTTTCATTTGATTTAATAAATTTTACAAGCTAATCTGTTAAATAGTAATAAACATTTTTTTAATTAAATTTCATATTTTGCCTGCTTTATTTTATATAATTCAGTTGGTAATTATTTTATTTTATGCAGTTAATTTAAAATATATATATCTTCATTTTTTTTAAAGAAATATGCACAAGACTACGTTAGTAGAACAATTCCATATGAAATAATTTATCTCTATATATAGGCAAAATGTGTCAAACACTTTAAAAAGCAACTATTTTATTTGTTAACCGCAACAATAGTTTCAAAACGGTGTTCTAACAATTTAATTATTTTATTTTCTCCCAACCTTTATTATTAAAGTTATTTAAAATAATTTCAAAAATTTGTTTAGATAACGCTCAACTGGAAGTATATTAATTGGAAATATTTAATGAAATAAATTCTTAATTAAAGTATGTCTATAAATGTTGAGAAACATAAAGCAATTTTATGATTTTAAAGAGAAAATTAACATAAATTATTAATATGTATGTATTTGTGTGGCCATTTTACTATATACATGACAACTCATTTAACTTTTCTAAATAGTATTTATATTTACAACTATATTACAATTTTTTTAATTAATACTTACTATATTTCAATTTATGTATATGTTCTACAAGAATAACTAGCATTCTAATAAAAAAGAGGATTTTTTTCGTTGAAATCTGAATTGTCAAATTCTAACACATTCTGTCTATTTTGTTCACTTTCAATTATTTACAAATATTTAAAATAAATGTACTCGAATATGTTTGCTTCTGTAAAGCACAGACTATCATGTATTATATAGTTCTTTAAAAGTTTATATGATGTATTGTTTGTGTTTTATATGCCCATATAAACATAAAATGATCCACCATTTTGTCAGCAAAAGAAGAATATTACAATCACTCTAGGAAGCTGTATCTCGAATGAGTTCATTTTTGGTCAGATTTTTCACCATCATCTTCATGACACGGTACCGTTGGGCAGGGAGAAGACGCTTGGATCCGTTGTACTGACTCTCCATGTTCCGAATGAGCTCCGTGATGATGCTGTTCCGTCGCTTGTAGTCCCGAATGCCCTCGTCCAATTGCCGGTTCTCCTTGGTGAGCTCCTCGGAGGACATTTCTACATAACAAGGTGTGGTGGGGAAGAAGGGTGGGCACAGAGAAGAGAACAAGTTGCAGGTTTTACACTGTAAATTTTAATCCAAAATTTGTCGATAATAATTCATCATGGATATTATTTATTGACTTCTATTGCAATCTATTTTAAGTGTAATTTTTTATGGGAAAATATTTTATAGTAATATTTGAAATAACATTTTATTATTAATTTTTCCTCATAATTTGTATTTTAATTTTAAATTTAATATTTAAATTTTTGTTTTGAATTGAAGTTTACTATTTAGAGTATATAATAAAATTGTATACATACATCGAATTTTATGAGCAAACATTCATTGCTTATTGTTTAATAATAATGTGTAGCTGTATATCAAAATATTTATAATTTTTCTATATATTAATTTAATTGAAAATATTTAAAACTATCTTTTGCTTTCATTTAACTTAATTTACGGTTTATGTATTTGACAGTTTACATACTAATATCAAATTATTACTTGTTTTTAAAATATATTTATAGGATTTTGCATATTAAGACATAAAATCCTCAGGTTTTCTTTATAGTTTATTTCTAATCAAATTAAATGCATAAAATTATAAGACTTTGTTAATTATGAAACGATATCATACAATATAATATAATTATCTACAGGGTTGTATTCAAATTATCTAAAATTAAATATTCCATTTATTATTAAATTTTAAATTTTAAACTATAGTTAAATTATATTGAATCATTTTAAATTTAACTGCTCGATATCTTTTTTATACGCAATGTTATTTTTTGTGCTTTATTATACATTTTCAGTCATAATACATAAAATCAACTTAAATAAAGTTAAGCCGAGATTAATACCTAAAATAAATCATATAATTTTACTAAGTACATCATATATTTT
The DNA here is from genome assembly GCA_036023295.1 of Invenusta paracnida. Lineage (NCBI taxonomy): Eukaryota > Metazoa > Platyhelminthes > Proseriata > Coelogynoporidae > Invenusta > Invenusta paracnida. The sequence goes on along the minus strand of JAYRBW010076394.1, from coordinate 4,633 downwards.
TAGACAGCAAATATTTCCTACTATATTATTTTCTCATTCCTTAAACAATATAAACTCCTCGTCTACATATTTAGTATAAACATACAAAGGTTAGTAAACTCCAAATGGGAATGGTCTATGAATTAGAGAATTATCTGTTCAACAACAAGAATTTTTAATGTGAATTTGCGCTAAATATTATGTCGACAATATCATATTTTAAGCTTTTTTCAATTCTTAGATGTATTAAATGTTTAAAAACACAAAAAAATTCGATTAAATTATATTTAAAATGTTGTCTATTAACTAAGCAGAAAAGTAATATTTCAATATGACAATTGTAGATAGACTCCCTTGAAAATATTAACAGACATCATGGGTCTCTGGAGACATTTGTATACACTTCTATAAGGCTACAAAATGATGGATACGGAAAGATAACAAATGCAAAATATTTTAACTGTGTTCTCACTTTTGTGTTTAAAATTTAAATATTTGAATTTTTACCGATTAAATTTAATTGATGTCAATGATTTTAAATATTTGATTCAAATTTATTTATACATAAGAATTAACTTAAATGTAATAAAAACTTCTTCTTTTTAAGTCATATAAAATAATGCATGTAGATAAGACCTTAGAGTAAAAAAGTGTTAGAGTCAATGGATAAGACTATTAGCTATATTGTAAAAGGTTAAAACAAAATTCAATAAATTATTTTAACCCTTAATTTATTATTTAAATTAAAACTTATTCTAATGTTCGTAGAAATGTTTAACGAAACACTACAAATTTATTCAGGAATAAAACATTATATAGTTGGTAGTATTGGTTTAATCACAAATAATATAAATATTCACAAATGAATAATATTATTCGATCCTAAATAATTGTATTTTAAACACATTCTCTATTTAAATACTTAGAAGGCATATATAACATTTTCAAAAATACTGCATAAGTATATATGTATATATATAAATTAAATAAATTATTAAAGAATTAAGTATGGTGTGAATATCAGAGCATAGAAATTAATAAAATTAAAAATATAGTCAAAAAATATCTTTGTAAACGCTCAAAACTAACTCTTTCACTAAATCATAGTATTATTTCTAACCAAACTAATTTTGAATAATGTAAAGGGATAATTTTAATTTAATCAATGTTTAACATATTGCTGATATTTCTTATATTTCATTTATACTTTGCTTCTAAAACATGCTTCAAATATGTTACATAAACGCATATTACTAAATAATGTAACCTGCGGAAATTAATTCTTCACAAACTTTCCCTAAACATCTTTCTTTGTTTAATAAATTTTCCATTTTATTTGGGCAGTGTATCATATCTCATTTTAAACATTTTGATTACACATGAACCTGTACATCATGAAAATATATCGACATGAAAACTAAACATCCGGTAACATTTGCGCTCAACTTATTGCCAAATATAATGGCGACCTTTGAATTTGACAAAAATAGAACAAACTCTATTTGTAAGTTGTCGGATAATTATAGCCCAACGTATTATAAACGACAAAATAAGACATCAACTTTAAGAGTAATGAATTATTTATCTAAAATAGACTATGGGACATATCATTACCTGCAAACACTTCAATAATGAAATAAGTATATAAAGAAATTCAAAATTATATAAACACAGATATGTATGTACAATATAAAACCATTAAAATATTACTGAGAGATATCGGTAGTAGTAACCGAAGAGTGCTTCTAGAATAAAGACCCAATACCAACTTCTTCCCTACAGCAATTTTTTTTGTTGATATTGAGTTAATATGATTTTTAGAATTTAGATGTATTTATTCGTAAAAAAATTGCGCCAATTAATAATATAAATAATTGTGATAAATAAAAAATTTTCATTAATTATGGATCACAAATAAAATACACTTTTCACGGACATATTTATATTTGTCTATATATATAGCATTGATCCATGAATTAAAATGGTTATTCAAGAATTTTTGAACATAACGAATGTATAATGAATATTAGCATTAATAACAATAGCATTAATAATACAATATTATAATTATAATATATAATTTTTTATTTTTTATTTTATTATAATTCAATTAATTACGTAGATTAATATTACATTAATAATAACACTAATAATATCCAAATATTTTTTTTTATATATTTTTTTGTCGTGAATACTAATTAGTATTTATTTTTGTGTCTGTTTAAACATTTTCCAAATGCACTTGTTTTAAAAAAATATAACGTTTGAAATAGGAAATTGTCACTTGTAATGAAATAAAATCACATTAAATTTAGATAATCAAAAATATATATAAACACACAAGTTTTCAGTTTATACACTGTATTCATGTTTATCATTACATATGCATATTTTATTGTATATCTATATATTCAAAATATATCATTTAATCTAACATAAATTTATTTGTTATTTTATTTTTGAGGTTGTCTATGTATAGATCAAACTTGTGTTTTTAATTATTTTCCTTTATCGAACATGATTTTGGCTTAATATGTTATTTCTGTGTACTGAGCATTATAGTAAATAATAGTATTTGTTCTTATTTAAATACACTTAGTGATCCCTTCTCCATATTTGTATATATATATATGTATTGTCTTTTTGTGTTTTAATTATAAATTTGCTCTGATGTATAATCGATTATAATAATTGGCTGTTTGTTGTTTTTCAACTGATTTGCTTGTGGTCAATTATTATTTCAATCTGACAAACTAAGCATTTTATCCTTAGTATCCTTAATTTTTCTGTTAAAAATAGTTGTAAAATTAAGAAAATTTACAAATTATTTAAAACTTCTGTGATTACAAACAAAATATTATTTTAACTATCATGTTAACATGTTACTTTAAATGAAGCAATTCCAACTAAAACCATCAAGACACCTTTCCACTTGCAACTTACTCTCCATCCTCTCATCTCGGCGCCGAGCCTGCTCCGCCTTCTTAACAAACTCACGAGTCCCTTGTAGTAGTCCCCCCATCGCCCCCAACCCACTCCCCTTCTTTCCCTTGCCAGGGTTGGGTGGCGGCATTGCTGAGATGTCCGAGACTTTGAGATGCATGGCAGTCCGCTTAATCATCCCCTTCATCTTAGAATACCTACGGAAGAGGTCGAGCAACTTTCCCTCGTTGTACTCTTGCTCCAGGAGCTCGACGTAGCCCTTCAATCGCTTGTTCGTCTCGATGAGACTGTCATACTCGGCCGATAGACGTTGATAGTCGTCCTTTACCGGATCGCGCATGATGTCTAGACCACCTGGTCCAAGATAAAATAAGTTTATTAAAAGATAACTTATGGTATCAGTGTTTCCCAAGAAATTTTGAATCTATAAATAACCAACTTGATTGGTAATCTAAGAACCTTTAAAAATTCTAAGTTTTATAGGAATTTTCTATGCTTTACAATTTGTTTTGTTTAGTAATCGATGACAATATTAATACTTTTGATGCCTAATAAAATAAATGCATATAACCCATCGCAATGACGTATACTAAGCTGTAATTAATTTTCCTAAGCTGTCAAACTAGTTGATTATATTTAAATGCATTATTTTATTAATTTATAGTACAATAACAGCTTGAATATTGGTCAAGCAATAATATTTTTCTCCAAAGCTTATTACAATATAGTTGCAAAGTTGAATTACAGAATATAAACATACAGCAAATAAATTAAAATAATAAATATAATATTAAATAAATAGAGAATTATATAGTAATAAAACAACCCATGAAAGATTTATAGAATAACCACAATCGAAATTAAGAATATGTATGGAAATATGTATATAAGTATAAAGTATGAATAGATTACTAGAATACACTATTTCGATACAAAATTATCTTGTGCAGCTATTTCAAGGGATTTTGTAGATACATTGCCATAATGAAACAACGTACAAGCTACCTATTACTTAGTACACATTTCTAGGAGAGTATGTAGCTGATATTTGTCGGAATTGAATAGTACGAGTTAAGTTCAAGGAAGTATCACAATATACGATATTAATCGGACATTTTAGAGTGGTAATATTAAACAAACCATATTAGGCAACCATAAAAAGCCAACATTTTCCTTAGATAATATATTTTAATTTTCAAACTCTATGATACAATGAAAAAATCAATAATTCCTCCCACTCACTCGGGAGATATTTCTGCTAATGGCTATACTATTACATTCAATTTTAATTAAATATTTCACACTTTAAATGGATTAATTTTTTATAGTTTCAACGAAAGCGTTCTTTTGAATCCGGATAAGATTAATGTAGATAATATTTGACGACTTATTAAATAATTTTATCTCGCCATGTGTATACATGTACATAGTGTCCTAGAAATATCTGTTTTAGTATAGAAAATGATGCCTTGGGAAATTAATATACTAAAATCGACACCGGATGTTTAACTATAGACTTATTGCTTCTCCAAATGAATTAAATTTAAGACATTTTATATGAGAATCGTTTTAAAATACATTCGAATAAATCTATAATAAACCATTTTAAATTAATAAATATTACACAAATAGACATATATCTAGACCTATGGCAATAGGTCGTTAGCTAGTAAAGCTAAGCGAACTATGTAGTAGGTAATATAGGATAGTT
>JAYRBW010076383.1:0-24836 GCA_036023295.1 Invenusta paracnida | reverse complement strand
TAGAAGATGCTCTTCAATAATGTCCACATAGGCTTGAGCATTCAGGCGTCCTCTCACTAGATAGTTAAAGGATTGGGTCCATCATGATGGATAGCACCCTAGATAATAACAGATCCACAAGAAGAGTGTACCGTGGGTCGTGTATGTTGTTGGTAAGCAGTACCTCCTCTCTGACGGACATATCAATGTTGCCTGGTTGCTACAAGATGTATGGGGCTTTCATTGGAAAAGACTACTCGCTACCATTGATCAGCTGTCCAGTTGCAACATTCACGTGCCCATTGCAACCTGACTCTGCTGTGGCGCTCTGTGAGTAGAGGTTTTTTACAGCAATTCGTCCCATGAAACCTCATTGTCTTAATCTTCTCTTGACAGGTGAAGTTGATACATTTACCCCATGCTCTGAACTCCAGTGCTGTTGTTATTGTCGTGCTACTTGTGAAGGATTCTCTGAGCACATATGAACAAGAATCCTATATTCTCTCTCTGTAGATCGTCAGCAGCAGGAGAATATTGATGTGAAATGCCTAACATTCGTATGTATACTGATAATCATTTTTGTCTTTGTTAGGTTTGCTTATTTTTATATATTTTAGAATTTATTTAAATTTTTTTTTGAAAAATAGGGTGCTGAGTTTTTAATGACCGGGGCTGTATATATGATTACTGGAATAATAATCTTGAAATTATAATTCAGACAGATAAAAATAATAAAAATAATTTATTTTAATGATAATAATATAACAATATCTTTATTAATACATAGCTATTTTATAGTTTACTATAACTAAAAAAAAACAAGTATAAATCTTTATTATTATTCTGCCAGAATTATTTTATTAAGGTTATTATTCCAGTTCACCCAAAGTATAATAAGTATAACAAGTTAGTAAATAAATATACAAAAGAGTGAGTTAAGATCATTTAATGGAATTAATAAAAGGCATTTGGCTATATACTGTCATTAAAATTTTAACAACTCCAGTGTTTGAATTTAGAGGGCTATCTTCATGGAAATTAATAAAAGTAGCTTTGAGAACATGTCTGACTTTAAGATTACTACAATTATATACAATGAAGGACAAATTAAAATCAATATCATGGTTATAATTAAAAGAATGAACAGCAAGAGTATTATTGAGATTATAAATAATGATAGCTAAATTGTATTCTTTAATATGAGTGGCTAAGTCTTTATCTTTTTTTATGTTTTACCTGCATAAATAAAAAAATAAGGATTATATTTTCAAAATGTTTTATTTATTAAATCCTCCTTTTTATTACAATTTGAGGTTTCTTGTAGAAAAAATACATTCCAGTTATTAGTCTTATTCTTATCATCAGATCTCTATTAAAATTAGCTTCACTCAAGGATTATTTCTTTGAACTTTTCATATAAGTTATATTAACACTGAAACAGAAAAATTTGTCATTTGATAATTTTTATTTTGAAATGACTAACTTTTTTAAACATTTTTTTTCTATCCCTCTTGTGAGTTTTAATTTCAATATACTTCAAATGCAAAAGAAAAATTATATTCTTGTAAAAAAAGTTATTACTAAGTATAACTAGAACAGCAAAACCAGTCAATTTTGGATATAATTCGTAAAACCTTTGCAAATGTATATTATCAAGCACACCTATACATGAGATAAATTGTCAAAAATTGAATGCATGATAACCCACATGTGGTCAGGGGTAGTGTATGCTAGTTTAGGGAAGTTAACATAAAAAACACAGAAAGAAAGAACAGGTTACAGTGTGAGCAAACTCTTTGCATGGTTAACTGTAAAGCCTGCATCATGTAAAAGAGATAGAAGAATTGGTGTAAATGTTGAAAGGTCACCCTTCATATCCACCAAGATAGTATCATCTGTTTAATAATAATACAATTATTCTGAAGCCACCCTTACAGTGCAACTCAAAAGGCCAATTAAAACATTTACAAAATGGGAACATATATATACTTAATATCAAGATCCAAACTGGTGCAAGCCACAATAAACAAAAACTGGTCACAGAGCCAGCATACTTAATACAAAGTGAGTTCGTAGGATAGATTATTAGAACATTATAATGTTATGTAATCATAAATACATTTATTTATTTATTATTATTATCATTGATTTTTATTTCATTTTTTTAATGAAAAGGATATGGACTGTGTTCTTGTTTTTAACTTGATATCAGGTGAAATGTATTGCATCACATTCAAATAATACAGATTCATGCAGTTTAAGAGCTTGAGGAAGTCAATTGCATCAATTGATGCAAATGGTTCTGGTGATTGGTATAATTTTGGAGGAGTAATTCAGAAAGATGTTTAAAGGTTAAAAAATGGACTCAACATCAGCCAACACCTAGAACATGATACAACATTTTCTGACTTATATTATATTATACAAGCATGATCTCTATTAGAATTCTGGGCAACATGTACTATATAATATGACCATCCATTATCAAAGATGAAATGTTTGGATAGTAAATTCCTCAAAGACAAAGAAAGCTCATAAACATTTTGAGATATTCTTTCAAAAACTTTTGATGAATAAATCTGTCAAGCATTTAAATTAGAAATCAAATTGGCTTGCTTTCAAACTTGTCAATGGTGCATACTGAGGATGAAATGACTGAAAGTTAGTCATTTGCTAATAAAAAATGCTTGATTTATTTATGCAGCAATGGTTTTGAATATATAAAAATATTTCTTGCTTAAACTATTTTATATCAGCATTCATTCATGACAGGGAATTTCATGATTTTTTAATCAAGTTATGAAATTTTGGTATTATATGGAAATACTATTTGCTACATAATTATTTTCTTGATAAAATATGATGTTTTGATTTTAGGAAATAATAATCTAAATTTTATATTGTCTTATACTCGTAGGTGCTTATTAATTGATAATTATATTTGTTTTCATTGTTATAATAAACTAATATAAATATTTGTGTCACTAAGCACATTGGTTATCATTATACCTGATAAGCTACCCTGGCATGCTAAGCTGCCATTAGGTAGTTATCAAAGTGACTTCATCTGACAAAGTCGTGGCAAGCCATATTCACAGTAGTCATACATTCTCTGTGGTTAAACAGTAGGAAGACAATTCCCTAATTTTCTGCAAGCTACATTTCTTTGCAATGATGACTAATTCTTTCCACTAAATTTCTGAAAATTTCTGATTTCGCTTTACACCATTAAGGATTATATCAAGTACAATGGTGTAATTTTATTATTCCCAATAATTTAAGAATTGGTCACATCAGTATGTTCAGTTCGTGCTCACTATCACACTTTTCTTAAGGAAGAAGCAAGACAAACTAATGTCTGCAGCCAAATGATTACTTCCAAGTGCCTTTGATATAAATGATCTGAAGGCATAATGATCGAAATTGACAAAAGAGATTTTTGCAATAGAAGGGGATGCAAACAGGCTGTCTATTGGCTGAAGTGAAGGCATGTCTGATAACATTAGCAAAGGCGAATGCTCTCCACCAGTCATTAACTTAAAAGGAACTTGAAGAAATCGCAATTATATATTTAATTAATTGACATTTAGCTATATCTTGTATTTTCTTAGTTTTTCTTAGTTTTCATATAATACATGTTTATTGTCTTTTGTATACAATATTATTGAAAATTACCTAAGTGAATTAGTTACATAAACTCAATGTCTTTTTTTTATTAGTAATTATTTAATAAATTAAATAAATGTTATATGTTTTTAATCTTAATGCTTTCAATTTTCTGACTAATTAAATGGCTATTAGGGGTGAAGGGGAAGCCATTCAAATAAAATATTACATTAAAACGTACATTCTTAGGGAGATAAAAGTTTAATATATTGTACAATGCATTGTGTGACCAATTATGACAAATTGTTAAATATAGCAATCCATGATGAAAAAGTTATTGAATAGTCATGAAATCCAAATCCTTGAAGACCTCCACCTGAGAAGTCTCAACAAGCAATAATTTTCCCACTAAATGAGTAATCTTTGGGGTCAGACATAATGCACCTAAGGACTTTATACCTAAAAGCCAGTTAGACCAATCTTTCTCTAACAGTAATCATTCTGTATTTGTGGACTTAATACTGTCAGTGATTATCCTTATAATTATGTTCTGTATAATTTCCAGTACAGTAGTCAGTTTCAAACAGATTGGATAGATTCCCTCTATGGCACTCCTGGCTTCGTCCTGTCTCAAATGATGTAGGTCGAGCCTTCTGTAGAATGTGTAACAAAACTTTTGACATTAGTAATATGGACAAAGCTGCAGTCCGGAGTCATGAAAGTCGACCTGCACATGTAAAGAATGTTGCAACATCGAAATCATCCACTATTGTAAACTATTTTACTAACAATACCGTATCAGTTGCACCAGCCTCTAATTCTGAAGTTATTTCTACTGCATATCTGTATCCATGCCTGCAGCATCTTCTTCCTCAACATTTGCCACAATCTCCAGTAATACTCTCTCCACAAATCAAACCACTCTTAGTGCATCTCACAGCACAAAGTATGAAACCTCACGGGCTGAAATTATATGGGCATTAGACTGTATCAAGAAACACAGATCTTACCATTCATCAGATGATCAAAGAGATATATTTTGGGCCATGTTCGGAGATAGCTGTGTATTTAGATGTTATATTTAATTAATAAAGATGGTGGTAAGGGACAGTTGTGGTGTCATATGCAAGCATTCTATTGAATAGTATTATAATAATTTACTACAGTATAATTCCAATATAATGCACAATTGGATATAATGGACTGTCTATATTTAGGATACTGAGTTCAACATACTTTTGAAATGCCCTTTTAAATTGATTTTCCAAAACAATTGTTTGTTGCATATATACACAGACTACTATTTTCACATAGTTCCATTATTTCACCAAATACTGAATTGTGTTTACTAAGTTGTTGTTAGAGACTGGATTTAATGAACTTTTTCATGGTCCATTCATTTTCATTATGATGGTATTTAAACTTATGTATAAGTACGTATTCAATGGATGATTATTGCATATAGTTCCTTATGGGGAGGAGGAGGCTGTCTTTATAAAATATATTACACATATTTAATATACACATCATATCATTTTAAGTTATGCTTGCTAAATTGTTATGTAAACATTATTCTGCTGTACTTAAGATAATGAAAATTATGTCCAAAATGTGAATGCTGTGTTATACAGTTACTGGTATTTTGGGAAATATCATTTAAAATCTCCTGGATAAAATTAAGTTGTCTCCTGGATCTCCTGGATATCTCCTGGATATTGATTTGGAAAAGCCAGTAGGAACCCTGCCTACATAGAGTTTGAGAAAATCCCAGCCAGCCAGCTTTATAATTTATTACACCTTCTATTATTAGTTTTGATCCAAACTTGTTATGTGCTTAGTAAATGGGAGCAACTTGCATAACCTTTGTGGACAACATTGATTCCTTCAATGTTCGGTGCTGGTCTTCTATGCATTGAGGAGTCCACATTCCAGTTAGAGAACAATATAGCTTCGCTTATCTCTCCTTTCATAGAAAGTCCGAAACCAGCTGCACATTTTTGGAGGGAGATACACCAATTTGTCTGACGAAGACCTACAACCTAGATCATGTAACATACATCTTAAATCAATTGACTTCAGCATAATTGGCCAACACAAAAATATGACATAAGTTCATAGAAAAGATTCAATTAGTAAAAGAAATTCAAACAATTTTCATATATTCAAGTATATGGAAAGTATGCTTTTTATATATTTACATATGTTTATTTTATATGTTATGTTTATATCTGATATTAACTTCTTTCTGATGTTTTCAGATTATTGTATGTCAAAGAACATTGTAAGAAGACATGTCACTTCTGGAAAAAATGAGTATACAGGGTATTCGGAGTTTCAGTCCATCAACTTCACAAAAAATTGAATTTTTTAATCCAGTAACATTAATTCTGGGACCAAATGGAACTGGAAAAACGGTAAGCATGTAATCATTATAACATTATTTACCTATGGATCCATCTTATTTGTTAAAAATCCTATGAAACTAACAGACATTTTTAATGAAATAAATTTATAGAATTAAATAGAATAATATGAATATTACATTTTTTAACATGAAATACATTTTCTTTATTTTTATCTTTTTCTCTACTGTATATATTTATTAAATTGCATTTTTTTCATGTTGTTATTATTAAACTATTATTTTACACCAAATATTATATATTATCAGCTTCTTAATAGATATAATTTTTATAAATGTTGTAGACAATAATTGAGTGCTTGAAATATTCTACTACTGGAATTTTACCACCAGGTTCCAAAGTTGGAGGTTCATTTGTTCATGACCCTAAAGTAAGTAACTTGTGATTAATGTTAATAAAGATCTTGTATTTCACTAAATGTTAAAATACTAATATATAAAGTCGTATTATTACAGTTTTTTTCTATTTCGTGGTGTTTCTATTTTTATTGCATATAGTAAACATGTTTGCTAATTTGAAATACATGTTAGAATAAGAGGCATATTTCACTAACAAGCCAATTTATAGTCAGTAGTTATTTGCTGTTAATTTGCTGCTATGCTGTCAGTGCATTTGGATTTTCCTAGCATGAGTATCTTAGCCTGATAGACGTCTTCCTTCAGTAAATCTGGCTCAATATCATATTCTAGGCCATAATTATAACCACAATGAATTTATGGTTAATTAATTCTTATCAGAGTTTTGTATAGGTATTCTTATAATCTTTTTTTCACATTATTTGATTCTGTCAGCAGTATGTCTTCCCTGCTTTCTATCCTGATCTGCCTTCTGTTGTTGTTGATACTTTGGGTCAGTTCGTTTATTCTGTGATATAAGCTGGCCATGTGCCCCCTTTTCTGTCCACCATCTGTTTATTTGCCTGGTAGTTTCTTTTCTGAGCTCATTATAGAGTTTTCTATACATCTGCTAAGCATGCGTTTAGTTGTGTTTTTTTTCCTTTTGTGTGTTAATTCCTTATAAAATGCATTTCACCAGCCACCCAATAATTTAGTAACATATAAATGAATTATACGTTTCAAGAATACCTATTATCATATATAGAAAACAATAATGATTTATTAAATTCTTCTTTAATTATCATTCTTATCAGTTGTTGTAATGGTTAAAAATAATAAATATTATCTTATTTCAGCATCAAACTAAAAGCATATCTTCAGCATCTTATAACCACAAGAATAATATCAACCCAGTTTGTAGACTTATAGATTGTTTAATTTAATGAATTTCATATCATTTATCGTTTATTCTTTAACTGAAGCGCAATGGGTTTCTATGCCTAATCTCATATAGCATATGACAGATTCTATATGCCTTCTCAAATAGCATATGACAGATTCTATATGCCTTCTCAAATAGCATATGACAGATTCTGTATGCCTTCTCAAATAGCATATGACAGATTCTATATGCCTTCTCAAATAGCAACTACTCTAGACAGATTTATACCTCATGTAAAGGTTAAACTTTAAATTTATTTCTGTGTCTTCATTGATGTATAATTTATTGTTTTATTATATGTTTTCATCCATGTATTTATAGCTCAAAACAATTTTTATTGTCTCGAAATTCGAATGAATTATTTTAGTTATTGTTAAAGTTTTTTGGTCTCTGTTTTTGTTTAGTTTAAAATAGAATTTTTAATATGTTTTTACAAATGTATTTATTATGTTTCACGTTCACGTGTTAATATGTATGCAACATGTGTCTTTAATAGTTGTCTAACGAATCCGAAGTGAAAGCAAATGTTTTACTTCAAATTCGAGATGTTCGAGGGGAAAAAATGTTAGTGTGCCGTGTCCTATCCGCAACCCAAAAAGAAAAGGTAGTATTCAAAACAAATGATTCTCTGTTTTAATTGTAGTTAACGTTGAGCTAGAGTAATCGTCTTTTATTAAGAGAACACATTTAAACAATTATTTACAGTATAACAAGGGCTTTCATTATTTTTTGAACATCTTCAGGTTAAATCTGTAAACAGTTACAATGAATCGAAATACGATAAATGGAGGAAATCACGTCATTACTAAAATACTGATAGTACTATGAAACTAATAACTAAAGATTGCTTATCTGAAGATAATTTTTAAAATAATTTTTTGTTGCTTTTCTTCAACGATACTCGAAAAATTTAAGTTCTTCTTTTTATAATTGGATAAAATTTGTGACAGCTTGGCACATACATTTTATTTTATGTTCAAGTCAATTATAGCAGGCGCAATTCTGATTTTAAATCGGAATTCAGCTTTAAACCATTAGGAGTCAAAGATATATTACTGTTCTTAAAAATATTATTTGTAAATATTTCTTGAAATCTGTTTTTCTCTTTTAGAAGCAGTTTAATTGTTTTTAAATAACATTTTTTCGACGTATACTGTTTATTAGTGCTGCCTATAATTTTGTTAATTATTATTTTTAGGCAAAGCAAGTTACAATGAAAACTCTTGATGGAACTATTAAACGATTCAAAGACGATGGAACTGTTGGAAGTTTGAGTTCTAAATGTGCCGATTTAGACATGGAGGTTGGATTCAACTACATTGCTTTTCTATATTTTGTGATGATACAAGAATATGAATTCTTGTCTTAATTAAATTCGTTGCTTTGTAACACTCAACCTTAGTATTTTGTCGATAAGTATCTCATCGTTAATATTATGCATGTACGTAAGACATTTATTCACTGCCGGAGTTTAGCTTTTCAGTTGATGTTTTTGTAATTGCAATTTTACATACAAAATACATTAGAATGTGTTCTTAAATGTATTATAATTGTAAAGCATGTTTCTATTGGATAATGTTTCTAACTCACATAAGTTCGATACACTGATTAATATTGAATAAAAATATTATAAGTAAGTACACATTAAACAAAATCTAATTAGGGTACAAGCATACATCTGATTGCAGCAGTAGGTTTTTACATCACATAGATAACAAGATGTACGCCATCAACAAACTAAACGAAACATTTGACAGTGAGTTTGCCGCGAGGAAAGGAGAATGCTAGTCCACAGTTACCCAAAAACTTATGGTCAGCGATCTCCTTGACAACGAAGACCACTTCGAACTTGTATTTAAGCTGCAGGACGCGATTTAGAAGCCGAATAGATGGAAATAGATCCATAGAACTATAGTATGAGCTCATAAGTCATTAATACAGGAATTTTTATTTATTTTGTTATCAACTGTTTTTAATAGATTGTCTTGTTTCTTCCAATTTCACTTTGCTGACCTTATTTGATTTGTACTCACCTTATAATTAGCTGTTATTATTTAATTTATACTTTATTCAAAATATTTGTTGTATCGAACTTACTGGGACTAGTGTGACATATTTTTAGAATTATAACATTTTAATAAGCACACTTCACTTTATTTGTATGATTCAACAGAAACAATTTGATTTCCCTCAATTGTCATTTTATTTTAACGAAAGTTTATTTTTATTCTCAGATGGTTAGTAGTTTGGGCGTGTCAAAGGCTGTTCTTGAAAATGTAATATTTTGTCATCAGGAGGACTCTAATTGGTACGTACTTCAGTATATTTTGATAAACTTGAATGTTATGATATGTGTTTTTATGTGTATATATACATATTATACATTTATTTCAAACAATTTTAAACGTATAGCTACCTATATTTTAACATTTATTTTGAATTCCATGATTATTATATCGTACTTTGTAATTATTTGCATATTATATCTGTAAATTGAGAACTATATTTTGAAGTTACTTACAGATTCAGTTAAATTCAATAATTATGGATACTCGGAATTTTCAATATATTATAATAATGTTTAAGTACTTTTAACATAAGCAGTTATTTCTGCGTTATATTGAATTACCAAGGCAACAAAACCAAAAGTTAAAATCTGCATAAAGAACATCAGTACAACTCCAAAAGGGATCAAAATAAGAAACAAACTAAGAAGATAGCTCAACACCAAGAGGAAGGAGTGAATCGAACAGTATATGCTAGTGAGATCCCTCACCAAAGAAGATAAAGAATTTCTCGTAAGCACCGACATGGATACTTACTCTTCCAAGACTTGGCGAATCATCAAGTCTCTCAGTGACTGCCCAAAATCCAACAACAGAAATGAAATCCTTAAACATAACGGAATCGAATACAGAAGTGTTGAGGCCAAGGCCAATATATTCATGAGCCACTACGCTAACGTTAACCATTTGAAGCTCAATAAAGAGAAAAAAAAACTGAATACCGAAATCAACAAAAAAAGTTATCAACCGAACACAAAACCTTGGGTTGGTCCAGCAGAAGCTTTAATTTAATAATAATTTCTCTGGATATTATTAACGACTCCTGGAATGGTGGGTGTACTGCACTCAAAACTGGAAACATGCTGTGATCATACCTTTGCTTAAAGTTAACAAAGCAGCCTCCAATCACGAATCGTACAGGCCGATTAGCCTAACGTCATGCCTAGCCCAACTCACAGAAAAAATGGTGACAAACAGGCTAATGTACCTAGCTGAAGTACACCAATGGCTATGTTCAGATCAAGCAGGATTCCACAAGAAACGTGCAACAGAAGATCAGGTCATAAGAATATCACAAGCCATTAGCGACGGCTTCCAACTAACCTCTGTTGAACACAGTGTACTGACGCGATTGGACTACAGCAAAGCACATGACACCGTGTGGTGATATCAACTCCTTGAAAGACTCTTTGACAAGGGAGTTCCAATGCGCTTCATCAGATGGATAGCTGGATTCCTCAAGAATAAACCTATGAGCCAGAGTAAGAATAGACTGCCAGATAGGAAGACTTTTGAATCTTTAACAAGGGCTCCCATAGTAGTACTATCACCCATTCTGTGAATCTTTATCGACCCTGTGCGATATGTCATTTCACACACAATCGAAGTAAGCATTTTTGCTGACGATGTGGCTCTGTGGGACACAAAGAAATCACGAGAAATAACATCCAAAGTGCGGTTAAAGCGGTGTAAAAATGGAGTGTTCAATCCAAACTCACCTTAAACCTCAACAAATGCGAAACAATCTTCTCGTTTGATACATATGAAGCCAACAGGTCACCAGTAATTGAGATTAACAACACTACTTTCAACTTCAACAAGAACCCCACATTCCTTGGAATCACATTCGAAAAGTCCCTAACATTCAGCAGTCAAACCGAAAAAGTAGTCAAGAAAGCCAACGCCAGATCGCAATATCATCGCAGTCTGCGCGTCCAAAGAATGGAGATAGAGAGAGGAGTATCAAGAAAATTTTCCCGATGTCAGTGAAATTTTCAACATCAGTGTAATGAATTATTGGGGAGCAGAAAGGGTAACCATAGTTATCCCAGACCAGCATTACCCAACTAGAAAGAGCTCAAAACAAAGCTCTCTGGCACAATACTGGACCACTACAAACTGCACCTGTGGAAGACTGCCGCCTTGAAACTAGAACAGAATCTTTCGCAACTGTCATTAATAAACGAAACATCATCAATGCATATGAGAAAACCCTATACTACGACTTCACGACTCTAACCTCAGAAAAGATATCAGCAAGGAACCTAAACACAGAAGTAAGATAAAAAGCAGCCTCCGTAACTATGCACAAGCTATCTAAAGGGAGATGAACACAATGTGCCCGGGGTACTCTGAAATGTAACGACTACCAATCAGTACCCGAACCAGGCCTCCGTGAAAATGGTCAAAGCACACTAAACTCATAAATGGATCCACCAAATCAAATAACAGCACAGCTCTTAAGACTGACACTCTTGAAACGAACAAAAGTCGCACCAACAATGTGGTTATCATATACACTGATGGCTCAGCTTAAGCAGTGTCCGTAAGCAGAAGTCAGCTACTGTGATAACCACAGGCCCACCAGTCACCAGAAGCTCTCATCATTGTGGATGTCCGACAAAGAAGAACGTGGAAAACAGAGATTGAAGTCCTGCACCTTGCACTGGAATGACTCAATGAAACAGTGACAACAAGCGTGCTGTTCTGCATAGATAGCCAAGCCATGCTTACAGCACTGGAAAACACCAAGGCATACTCCAATAGCGATATCGCTAACCTGCTTACTCACCTATAGACAACACCCAAGCAAGAACCATCTTAAAATAGATCCCAGGATACACAGATTTATCAGGCAACGAAGAGGCGGACAGCAGAAAGAAAAAAGCGGCAAGCAGCACAACCATCCAACCAGAAAAAGCCATCTCCTAATCAACAACTGAAGCAACGAAAGGTATAATACCTAGACAAGGAATGCACACAATAACTTCTCAAAGAAACATGCAAATGCCGCCCAAAAGCCGTCCCGGCCTCCCATACAGACACAGTGCGACTAGCTCAAGTCAGATCAGGTCATCATAACAAACTAACATGGTACCGTGACATGATAAGAAAAGGCAGTCCAATATGCGACTGTTGTCTCGAAGAGTCAGGAAACGTCAGACACGGGATTCAACATTTCCCAGTTACGACCACGTTGAGAATGAAGAACTGTAGAGGGCCCCTCACCACCCCTTCTCATTTTCTCTGAGAATATCAGAGAGGCGTTCGCTCGCCAGACTCTGGCATAACGCCACCGGCACAACAATAACAGAAGCAATGCTATTTACTAGCTAGTATAGGCAGCCGATCCATTGGAGCGAATTAGAGATACAGAACCGACAGTAGATGAAGCAGGATGTAACCTGCAGTTCAGCAATGTATTTTGGATGCATTTTTGTGTTAAACAACACAATTTAAATTTTACTATTTTGGATATTGGTAGCCAATGAAGGTCATGCCGAGCCTGGCTTGTAGAACTGCATGGCAAGCGTTTAACCAATAAAACACACCAGTTTTAAATCCACTTAAGGCGGTTAATTTTATAGTATGGGCAACCGCAAAGAGTAATTTAACGTAAATAATACCGTTATTGTGGTAGAGTTTTAGTGAAATAATAATATTGACGAAAATGATAATCTATCTATGAATTTAATAAAATGTTTTCATGGAATAGAAAGCGAATTTTGTGAATGTGTAAGTCAGAATTACGAAATGCATAAAAGATAACAACTAAATGTTTAATATAAGTAATAGAGTTCACAGTATAGCCATACGAGAGATATAAGTAGTATTGTTGTGCTTTATTGATTCAAAACATTTACCTTAATAAATTGTTAATCGATGTTGTGATTATTTGAATAAATTTCTTTCTTTTACCTCTGTAGGCCACTTTCAGAAGGAAAAACGGTTAAAGAACGTTTTGATGACCTTTTCGCTTCTTCGAGATATGTAAAAGCACTAGAAATGATTAGAAAAACACGAGCAGAACACGTAAGCTTCTACTTAAACATCGCTAATTTCCAACTTTGTTTCCAATATTGTTTGTTTTTAAATTTAGGATTCAGAAACTAAAGTTATTAAGGAGGCTTTGAAACATCTCAAGGAGCGCAAAGATGAAGCAAAGATGGTATGTTTTAATTACGTTTAACATATTACATTTTCATAGCTTTTTATGTTATCTTGGATTAAGTCACTGAAATGAAATCATGTCTATAATCTTCTCAACTTTGATGTCTATTCGTAATTTGTTTAACATTAGCGGCTTTTATTTAATATAGGTATGTAGTTTTATGCTTTCACAATTATTAAAAATTATTGTTTCGCACTTTGTTTACACACCAGTAAGTAGTTATGAATCGAAAGCTGTACCTTTTTTTATTAGAAAAAGAGCGAACTTAATCGTTGCACAAAATTGCGGATTGAAGACGAGAAAAAAAAGGAAGCACTTGATGAAAAGTGCAAACCATTTCTGGTAAGATAGATATATTTGATTTTATGTACAATGACATTTAAGAAGATGTATCAGTACACCAATAAATATTATTTGAATGACACTAATTATATAGAATTTTTCTTTGGTATTTATTCATAAACAATAATTTCACTTTTATTTTATCATATTTAACTTGATTAAGCCTCTATAATATTATAAGTAATAATAAGAATAAAAACCCACTATTGGAAAATAATTTTTAAAATACGACGTTTTGGTCTCAACTAGAGACCATTATCAAGTGGTCTGTATAGTTGAAACCGAAATGTTGTATTTTTATCATTATTTTCTAATAGGGTTTTCATTCTTATCGTTTCGTTCGGTGAATTGGCTGCTTCCTTCTACCATTATAAGTAATAATTCTTCTACGCACCATTATTCGGTTTATGCTTATTGTTGATTATATAAGCATGATATTACTTATGATATTATCATGATATCATGATATTATTATAAACATGATATATATTTCAAATTAATAATTTTTTTCACATCACAGTTTTGTTTCAATACAAATAATTACGTGTTTATTTTCATTCTATGTTCATGTCAATGTTTTTATACACACCAGGAACAATTAGAGCAACACAGAGAAAAATACAAAGAATATTGTGCTAACAAAGCTGCATTCGGTAAGGACATTTCATGAATGTTATATTAAATTGTTCTGGTTTAATTTTTTAATGAGGATACTAATACTTTTAAATAATATTAATTGTATGTAATATTGTAAATTTAATATATAATTAGATAATTCTAAATATATTTATAAATGACGGAAATGTTTGTGAGCGCATTTTTTTTACTGAATTTTCTATTGTTAACGCAGTTCTGATCCGCCGATAGTAATCCACTATAGTTTATAATGGCAAGTCTGAGGCAAAACACTAAATTCATCAAAACCTGTGATACTGCGTTGACAATTTTTTTATGATGGTTTTATTGAAATAAATGTTATGTCAACACTCATTTTACCTTTATTGTGTAGTTTTCACTTATTTATGTTATTTTTACTTTTTTATTCACCATAAAAATGTGGGTTTTTTGACTCATATTGTAGTTGTAGGGAGGTGGAGCACCGAAACAAAGACCTCCCCCTCCCAGCCAATCAAAATCAAGTAAGGCTTTAACCAATGATAGGGCACGGAGAATCATAAATAAAACGCGCGCGTCTGATATAGTCATTTTATTTCTGCTCTCGCCCGTGTACGGTAATATTCCTACGAGCCCTCATTATACATATATGGATACTGACATCGCGTCGTTTCCGATTAATTTAAAATCGCTGAGTTCGATTTTCCCACCCACAAATTGATTAGAGGTACCCTAACGGTAGTAATTGATCAATCAAGTACGTTTCTGGATACTATGAAGCCCTTAGTAATAAGAGCAGAACGCTCTCACCATCTGGCTGGCACGAAAATTAAATTTTAAAATGCGTGGGAATTTTTAAGATTGGTTAAAACACTTGCGCGTCATTCAAATCCGTTTTGGCAGGAAAATTCTGTGTCTATTGTGAGCATACATACACCAATTTAAACAAGTTAAGGTGGCGATTCTCATATAATTAAGGGTGTAGATTTCGATTATGGCATTTTCCATTCGATCAAAGTATTCCTTATTAAACGTGGGCGTCTATTTACATACCCCTGCTCCATTTCCTAACAAAATAAAAAATGCGCCCTGTTTCTGAAAATTGCTTCCAGTTGATATGGAACCCCATGAATTTAAATAAGCAACAATTATTCATAAGTTGCATATATACTACTTGTCTTAACTTTCAGGTGTATTGCTATGATATAACCGTGTTTTTTTTTAATTAATAAATTCCTATATAATATCTCTAAACTCCTAAAGGATTCCCTAAAAGTATGCTAAGAGTTCGCTACTCGTATGCTAAAAATTCCCTAAACTCCTAAATAATTCCATAAAAGTATTATAAAAATTTCCTAAACTCCTAAATGATTCCCTAAATTTATGCTAAGAATTCTTTAAATGTATACTAAAAATTACTTAAACGGCTAAATGATTCGCTACAAGTATGCTAAGTATTCCTTAATGTTATGCTAAAAATTTTCCAAACTCTTAAACATAATTAAAAATAACAAGTTTATCTATAGAAACATATATTCTGTTATAACAAGCAGGTATCTCACTTCAACAGTTAACGTTTACATAACAGCAGAAGCATTAGTATATGCATCTTCGGATAACCGGGCATCATCAAAGTTAAGACATAGCCATAATAGAGATAAGTGTTCCATTAATTCTCCTCGTCAAATTTATTGTTCTCCTATTCTTCTGTATTCTCTTCATCAATGTCCACCTCCCTTCTAGTTATTTTGCCGATTGTTTCATGCACTTAGTTTTCCAGATCAACCAAGTTCTTTTGTTTGCTTCCTCTAAAGTAGAGCTCATAGTAGCACGGTTACTACTTATTTTCTTTAATTCATTAAACGGGTATAAAGAAGTTGCAAAGCATTGTCTCTGTTGCATTTATCTATAAAAATAAGTCTCCAACATCCTACGCTTGACAAATGTTTCAATATCAGATAGGGAAGCCTAGTTTATCTCGTCTTTTGTCCAGTTCTAGAGAATATATTTAATTAAATACGAATGTTTGATATCCAGTTTTGCTACATCCTCATAGCGTTGTAATTTGCTGTTCTCCTCCTTAATATTTTCAGTTTGTGACTCAACGTCATCCTCTTCCTCCACATCTCGTTTTTTGGTTCAGGCTCTTGCTCCCACATAGTGTCGGCATTGAACATTGTTAAGATTATATATGAATTTGCTTAGATGCGTCTTCATGTTTATAGACATGTCCAATAGACACACAATCGCTTAATACTCAATATTTGGTTATTTTCAAGAACCCACGTGATGTCAGCCAAGTGAGTTATCTCGGACGTCAAATGTCCCTGGGAATTCCATATTCCTATCTTCAGTTTTCAAGAAGATTGTTGTAGACAACCCCTACTCTTATCTATTTATCGACCTCCACCAGTTGAAACACGACTATTTACGAGTACGAAGTCATATTCTACCAGGAGAGGAACAGCAATATGTCTATCTGGCGCGTAACCAGATGATACTCAATCAAGTTGGTATAAAAACTGAACCAATTTTGAATGATAAACCTTTCCGACAAATGGTTGCACTTAGTGAAGATGAGCATGCGAAACACAAAAAGAATAGTGAATCAATAAAAAAGAAATCTATAAGTGAAGTGGGATTAGCGCCAGATGTATGTAGCGCCCATAAATTGTATGCCTACCTAAAAATCAGAAAACGAAAATTGAAGGAAGAAGCTGGATTGCTCTACACAAGTCTACCTTCACAACCTGAATCTGCATCTGCACCACACTCTGAAAATTTATTTAGACAGGCAGTTGACACGTTTCCCAAATACTGTCGGAGCTAGGGTCGTCTGCTTCTAAGTTTTCTTCAATCGAAAAATTATAAATGGGATGACCAAGGCAGTATTTTTGTTCAGGATGGCAACAAAATCTATACATCTAATATATTGGACTTAGTGCGGTATGCTGTTGATAGCAGAATAAAGAAAGCTCCACCGAATGACTGGTAACAATTTGAAAATGATCAACGCCTCATGAATGTACCAGAATATATTATGAAGGCCGACAAGCAGGTATAATGCCAACGCCACCAGAATCACCGGAGCAACACCATCGCCACCGGACTGGCATGTGTCAACACTACAAGCACCAGTTCCAATAGTACATCAACCCACGCCATTCAATAGACGTTTATTTGGAGATGAGGGAGATGACTCATGGATTTTACCGAGTTACCTCATATTGGGGGGAAGGGTCTTTGTTCCAGCGCTCCACACTTCCTACTACTAATATTGTTTTAAGCTATATTGATCATTACTTCACTATTATCTCAATAATGTTTATTTTGAAGAGGTCTGTAAGACTTTAACGGTAGTGTAGTTGCAGTCTGCGCGTACAGCGGTATTGCACAGGAGTACAACAGGATTTGAATTACAATCAAACTGATTGTATACTTCAAACTATTATCAAAATTTCTATTAAGCTATTAATATATATATATACCAGTATAAGTGCTTTTAATACTTAGATATTCGTAATTCCTTTTTACATAAAAAATACCTTTACATCTACACTTTTAACGGACATTAGATTTTCTACTTTGAAGCAATTTTGAAAGTTTTAATAGACTTAATATATCTAAAAATATTTATGTGATTACTGTTAATATTTACTTAGGAGTGAAACAAAAGTAAATTATTGGTGTACATTTACAAATCAACAATGCATTATTATCTAACTTTTTCTATAGCTTTGTATAAAGAGAGGTTTTATTATTTCTTTGTTTATGTATTTTTTACTTATTTATATTAGATTCTCTGACAAAAAGAAAAGCGGAATTAGAAGAAATGATTGTGAGATTACGCAGTGGAATCACGAATGACTTCGATGGTTTGTTCTAAATTGGATCACATATATATCTAAGATACTATTCAATTATTCTAAATACTATTATCTTATTATATAGGGGACAGCCGTCTTTTGTCCCAAAGAATACGAGAAAGTAATGAAACCCTTGCCCAAACTGAAGAGGCCAAGAAAGATGTGAGGTAATTTCAATATTGATTCTATTGATATATTTTATATAAATTGCGCATTTGTTTGATATTTTAGAATGAAAGAAAACTGGTTACTGCTAATCACGAAGTTCAAAAGTTTGAAAGAGAGAAGAATGATTTATTGGTGAACAAAGGAAAATGGGAATCGGCAGAAAAGGTAATTTTCTTAATCAAAATAAATGATTATTAACATAATAATTTTCTTTTATATTTTATTGATAAGAAAAATAATGCTGATTTATGTATAAATTGTTAAAAATTCATTGATTCTGTATAATATTATAAAGTCTACCTTTACAATCAGACACTTTTGCGATAATATGACAGATCAGTTTACTTATATTAAATGGTAATTTTGCTCCAAATTTGTTTATTTTTATTATAATGCATACACAATTTAATAATTATGCAATCTATATTTGTAATTTCTTGCAAAAATTTCACTTCCCCAATGGTAAATCTTTGACTTGCAATCGTATACTGATTAATATATATACTGTAGCTATATTCTGGAACGTCCTAAATTTATTCTTATGCTTGAAATAACACAGTACATTGGCATTTTATTAAACAGCACATACAAGAGAGTTTATAATTAAAAATATGATATAATATTTATATAAATATATATAGTATATAAAATGATAATATTCCACATCGACAAAGCACTCAACTTGATAAAGCTGTACGACAGTTTCATGCAGGCGGCCACCATAAGGGTAACACTAGCACTCACGAGAAACACATCCAAGCACGCAGCTCTAATCGAAACTGCGAGGATACTCCTTGAATTCAAAGGGAAGCTCCTGGCAGCGGAACATGTTGAAAGACGCCTCAGAATACTAGATGATCACCTGGCAAAAGAAGTAGCCTGCTACAGATTACAGAAAGGACCGAAGGCAGGGAAGCTTAGACTGGAAAACGTTAATTTAAAGCATGGAGAGAAGAGGGAATGCTGTTGACAACAAACCTCGGGAGAAGTTGGTATTAGCGTCGCATATCCCACAAAGATCCTGAGTATCAGCAGCACAGACCTTATTACACCAACTCTCAGAACGGACAGCGAGGAAGTGAGGAGAGAAGCGACAGCCAGAACGCTGGAGAAACACGAGAAAGGATATCGCGGTGTGGTCTGATGGCTTAATGGGTGGAGGAAGCAGAGATGGTGGAGCAGGAGCTGTGTGGTATTGGGAGGACGGACAGCGAGGAGACCAAATCATTAGCAGCGGAGGGGGGGCCTTTTGCAGTAGCACACAGGCGGAAGCAGCCCTGGAATGCATTATCACCAGGGGATCCACAGGAACTCAGGGGGGGACCTCTGGTAAAATTGTTGGTTGATCAAGCATGTTAGCCATGATCTAGTTTTTATAAATAATTGTTAAACTTATGTAAACATATTTTTATAATTATACAGTGGGAAATATTTAGATTGAATCTTTTGGTATTTTTAAGGAGTAACTTTTAAATTGCCAATTTTTATTTATTATATCGAATAATAATATTCAATTTATTTCTAAGTTGTTTTATTATTTTTTAACTATTTGTTTAGGATCAAACAGAAAAACGTATTGAAAGAAGTGAAGTTATAGGGACATTCGCAGAAAAATTGAATGTTCTGGGTAAGTACAATTTACATTCTAATATCTGAGTTAATAAGCTTTCTCTAATTTTCTGTACACTTTAATCAATTTCTTATAATCATTTTTTAGTCTAGTTCTAGGATTAAATTAATTTTTTTGTTAATTTTATAAAATTTAATAAATTTCTTGTAATAAATTTTTTAAATTCTAGAGTTAAATTCATAAGTTGATCTTTTTTTGTAATAAAATAATATCATATAATAATTTTTTTTATTCTAGGGTTAAATTCATAATTTGATTTTTTGTTAATTTTTATTCACGTATTTAGAATACTTTAATTATTTTACAAAGTGTAAGGGAGTGGAAAACTGTCTTTTACATATTATTATAATAGCCCTTTTACCTGGCACACCTTGCCTACTACTTACATATTATTATAATAGCCCTTTTACCTGGTACACTTGGCCTACATTTAGTTGTTTCTAAGAAAACCTGATATACTCGTTCTTTGAACAGCACTTAGTTGAAAAATGTAATAGTTTCCACAGGTCAATCAAATTAGACAAGTAGACTAAGGCATACAAATATAGTTTTCCTTCGATTATAATTTTCTTTACTTTTGTGCTTTAGTCCCTTCTGGAATATTGGAGGAAAATGAAGTATCTAATTTTGTAAATGAGCTTAAAAACCAAATTTCTTCAACAAACGAAGAAATGATACGCTTAAAGGTACGATGCAACAATTATTTTTCAATATTTTAAAAAGATATTGCTTAGTGATTTGTCTTCAATTATTTTTTCTAGTCTCAATTTGATACAAGGGAATTCGAAATACGGAAAGATTTGGATCATTGTCGAGATGAGCATACTAAATTAGAACAAATCAACAAATCAAGGGAAGAAACCATGGTGAGTGATGGATATTTAGGAGTATCACACTTCTGATTACTACTGTTTTAATTTAAATAAATATGATTAGGTATTTGTACGGCTTTATAATTACGGATATTTTGTTTTAATTAATAATAATAGTAATAAGTGTTTATTGAAAGAATCGGAATCAACATAAAATACAGCTCAATTGAATGCATAGAAATTTGTACATCTGGGAATGCAAAGGTTTATAGAAAACACACTAGTAATACAAAAATAACACAAAATTGCACGAAAAACACAAATGTAAACAAAAATACACATAATTACACAAATGTACAAAGTTATGAAGAAAAAAACAAGTAAACGTCTTAATAGGAATTGGAGTTAATTTTATTGGCTAAAGTAGTAGAAAAGAGGATAAATGCCTTTTGGCGTCTGACAGTTCTACAGTACAAAACATTGAAATGTCCAGAATAAACAAACCTATTGGCACAAGTCTATCTTACGGGATCCGAACCAGCTTCAAGGAAAAACTTTACACTCCTGCTCTTACGTATAGCTTCGAGTGGAGGGTGACAGTTTTCACGACAGAGGTTACCACATACGATGGCACCCTTTTTAAATGAGTTCAAGATTGATTATTTGTTTAAAGGCCATTTATTAATTCACACCACAAATAATTCGCAGCAGTATTCCAGAATAGATCTGATGTGGGTAGAATAAACCTAGATAAGTTCCTTCTCAGACAGGGAACGCCTCATGATGCGGTGACAATAAATTCGTTTTGAAGCAGAGCGAATACTATAGTTTCGATATGGAAATCCCGCAAGTGAGCCTTTCATTAAAGGTCACAACAAGAATACGAAGAAAGTCAACTTTACAAATATCATTGATAGCAGGGTATAAAGTGGACTTGATAATTTATTTGAAATCCACTCTGTACCCTACTTTGTTTTTTTTTCTAAATTGAATGTGAAGCCATATTGTTGACACCAGTTGGATAGATTTTGAATTTCAAATTGACATACATATGTATATCGGTCGTAAAATCACTTTTATATGACGATATTATCTGAGTGTCATCAGAATACTTGATTATCCCAATTACTTTTGATTCAAAGAGTTTTGATCCTGTAGGTACTGACAGAGACAAGACGCGAACATAGTTTGGCAGGGGAGATTTTGTCAAAAGCTTTAATGAAATCAACACTAATAATAATCGCTCCCCAAATATCTTTGTCGTTAAACAGTTTGGTGATTTGATCATGAAGATCGATTAAAACCACAGACTACAATACATAACTATAGACGTAGCACTCGTCTAAAAATGTGTAATCCACGAACAGCCAATCAAAATCCTTTAATATTGGCGCTATTGAATGGCTTATGGTTGCAAAAAGATTTAATGAGAATAGATAGGAAACTTACTATTAAACATGTTTTAATGAAGATATAATAGTTTTTTTAAAGGTCATATAGTTTTTAAAGCATTAATGAGAGAAAATATACAATGTAATATCATTAATGCTTTAAAAACTGTATGACCCTAATATCTTTGATTAAAGTGGTTTGATATTATATAGCAGCAATAGAAAACATGTACAATAAACATGTTCTAATTATGTCTTATCCTATTGACAACGGTATTTTTTTGATTTTGCTATGTAATATCATTAATGCTTTAAAAACTATGACCGTTATATCTTTGATTAAAGTGGTTTGATATTATATAGCAGCAATAGAAAACATACAATCAAAATGTTCAAATGATGTCTTATTCTTATCCTAGTGACAACGGTATTATTTTTTATTTGGCTATATAATATTTATTCTTATTAAAATCACCTGTCTTTCTGCCGTACATGACTCAATCAATACCGGCCATATAAAGAGTTTTGGTTGTTTGCTTGTCGGTATCGCCAGCTTTTCGCTGATTACAACGTTTCGCGTATGTCTATACTGCGCTTCTCACGAATGCTCCATCTAGCTAAATTATAGAAGTCTGTAATTAAAACACAGGTAGTTGAGGACTTGTATTGGTATTCATCGTACTTGCTAAGTAAAATTGTTTTTATGTTCTTAAAAACTTCTTTTTTCTAAAAGTTTAGCCGGCAATGAAAGTAAGGAAATAGGTCTTACATTTGATTATGAATATCGGGTGATGAAGTTTTAGACAACAGCATATTTTTTTCTTGTTTCCATTTATTTGGAACAGTTCTAGATAGTAAAAGAGAGAGAGAGCATGCGAATGTGTTAATGCCTGGTCCAGCGAGAATGTCGTGACTACTCCTTTATAGAAAGAAATAGTAGCCCTATAGTACTGTTCCTCAAAAGTTGGTACGATAAACCATCGTTTCTAGTAGATTTCTTTTAGAAGGGTACTCAAGTGATGTGCTATCTTCTGAACGGAAATATCAAGCAATCAATTATCGTTGATAATATCAAGATCCATAGACTCATCGCCGATGGTAAAAGCAGCTTGAAGGTTGAAATTAATATAGTTAGTATTTTCAGATGAGTAGTTAGAAGGATCAATCATGTTTCCGAGTTTGGAACTTGTCAAGATGTTTTGTGATTTTGTGCCTTGCTGATTTCTAACTGCATTTTTCCTGTCGAAGTACTTACGCACACGCACCATGTCAGAAGCTTCAATGGGATGATATTATTCAGTTTCTTTAGGATGTGACGATAAATACTGCCCTACTATTGTTTTGAGCATTCTGTTTGAACCACTAAAATCAGATGATGTCAGAATATTTATGTCACTTCGATTTACCGACGAAGAAGTAAAGTATCTATGAAGAGCAGCTCGGAAACAAATCAAACTTTTTGGTGCACACAACTTTCGTTCTTTGGTTCTCAGTTCGCTATAAAAATAACGAAGATAGTCATGTACTATTCTTGGTGGTACTTTTTCAATTACTTTATCCAATTTCTTCTCCTTTAAAAAGTTTTTCGGTCTGTTTTCATTTCTCTTTGAGACTTTGATGATTCTGGTATTCCTTCTTCCTCAATATGTTGCAAATCACTTTCGACAGTAATATTCAATTCCGGAGAGGTTTGATCATTCTCCAAACTCAACAAATAAGCCAAAGAACGATCTGATATTTCATTCACAAACCGTTCCGACGACTGTTCCACTGCTATGTCAGACCTACGCTTCCTCACTGGATGCAACAACAGATCCAAGGAAAGTCTGGTCCACCATCAGAAGTATGGACGGAGGCATCAAAACAACTACGTCTACCGCGGCCATGTCTAGTAACAACAAGATGATCATAGGAGAGGAGAAGATAGCCAACGTCTTCATCAACGACTACGTCAATTGGCGCAAGCTTCCAAAAGAAGACTCTGACACCAACCTGAAAAGAAAAACGAACACAGCTATGCGACAACCCTGCCATAGCTGCAACAATGAGAAGACCGAGATGTGTAGCCCTTTCACTACCAAAGAGCTTGACCCCATCCTGAAAAGACTGAAGAATGGCAAAGCCCCAGGCAGAGACGGCATCAGTAACGAAATGCTGAAACACCTTGGCCCTACTGGGAAAGCCAGGCTCATCGAAATCATTAACCTCTCCTGGATCAACTGTTCTTGCTATGAAAACTGGACCAGAGACGACATTATCCCCATCAGAAAACCCGGGAAACCACCAGATCAAACATCCTCATTCCGTCCCATTTCCTTAACATCGTGCGTTAGCAAAGTTATGGAATCCCTGATCAAGACTAGACTTCAAACTTGGCTCGAAAACAACAACCTCCTTTCCCCCTGGCAAGCCGGATTTCGCAGCCTCAGATCCACAGAAGACCAATTAGCTAGGATCATCCAAAGAGCTACCGACGGGTTCCAGAAAAA
>JAYRBW010076372.1:0-24839 GCA_036023295.1 Invenusta paracnida | reverse complement strand
AGGCGTGAGGCGAAGATCAAGAGAAGCATGGCAAAGGAGTGGAGCGAAAATATTGACAAGAACACGCTAAGATACAAGATAATGAGAAACAAGAAAACAGATCTGAACAAACGGGACTCGTTAGAAATGAAGGACCACCTGATTATGTCGCAGTTGAGGTGCGGAGAATCCAAGTTTATGGGGGAAATATCGCAGAAAGATTGGCTTGGATGATGACAAGAGATGCAGACGGTGCAAGAGGGAACCCGAAAACGTCGAAAACCTAGGGATGAGATGCCGCAACCGCAAGATCGATACTTGCAGAAAGAAGTAGAAGATCGCTTCTCTTAATGATCTCGGAAATGATCAAATGATAAAGAATGCCATCAACTGAATAAAAGAGTGTGTCGGGCAGGCGTAAGGTCACCGAATGTAAAAAAACTCTATCCACTGGACCACCACAGCCTACCTTCAACTTCAAGCCGGTCAGAGAGGCCTTTCGAGCGCCAGCCTTCTTCTGGTCTCCAGGCGACAGTTGCGATGGTAATGGGGAGGCTGGTGTGGTAGTCACTGTATACCCAGCGCTACCCAACCCTCCTGTCTCTGAGGTCTCACTCTCAGCTCGACACATGGTCTCCAGACCCTCAGCCGAGTCTAGCGCACACAATGACGAGGATTTGGAGAGATGGAGAGGCGGCCGCGTCATCATCTTGATCGGAGGCCGAGGCTGCTTGATTGGCTGTTTGCCGGTCCTTCGAATAGGTTGGGAGGCTATGGGTTGGTCATCAATTTCTTCCTCTGATGACTCGTCCTTGTTTATGGTGTAAGGATAGACACATTAAGACAAAGGGAATTAGTCAAGCATATAATTCCAGATATTCTATATGCTAGAGAAATAAAATATGCATAATCTTTCAGCCATACGAACATATAGGTGTCCTACGAAATACTATATTATAAATTTTGATTAAGTTTAATGTGATGAATCGCACAATAGTGTTAAATAATCCATTCAACAGAAAAGAAAACAATACAAGCAAGGAAAGTACAGAAAAATGGTAAGTTGTTGACGCAAGCTTAGTTTTAAAAACATTTGTTAATAAGAGGTAATTTATAAGAATTTCGAATGGTGTTTTTTATTCATAACGATTCATACACATTTTACCTTTATTTTGGATGTACAATAAGGAACAAGTTATTATTATATATAATTTAAATTAAAACTTTAAAGTTATATTTAATTTATATATATTTCTACATATATGTTTCATGTTTATGTATAAAAATTAAATTGACACATTGTTATATTCGCAGAAATGTCTTTGTCATATTTTTATTGTATGATTAGTATAAGGAATAAGTTAGTTTTTGTCATTTTTAATATTAATCATAACAATTCTTTCAATTTCATATATATAAATAGTAAAATTACATTCAAACTAAACAACAACAAATCAACAAGTAAATCACATTATACTAAAACTAAATTGAAGTAATAGATCATCCCATCTCATCTTAAATATCCTATTGTGGTAATCTAATAATCTATAATCGAATAACGTCTTAATTTGATGCCTAAGAATATTAACAAATTCTTAAGCAAAGTAATAAATATTTAAGCTAACAATTTTTATATATTTCTGAACATTACAATGTACTAAAACTATGTAATTATGCTTCTTATTACTCATTTAAATGAGTTTGTCTTTATACAGCTATTGATTTACACATAAATTGTGCATGTTTTTTATATTTAATGTGTCTATGTTGTGTAGAATAGTTTTTATTTCATTCATTGAATTAGAAGAATGTTGCGAATATTATGAGACTGTTGTTTATAAAATGCTTAACTTATGGACAATGCTACTAAGTATTAGTTGAATATTATGCTTAATATTTACTTTATGTAAGACTTTAATTTAATTGTCAATGTCTAAGGGATCTAGAATTAAATATAATATACTTAATATAATTTTTAGATTAAGCTTTCAAGTTTAAAACATGTTTTTTGTAATCAATATAGCATGCTGTACAATAAATATGTACTATTTGTCTGTCAACTAATTAAATTTTGTTAATTAAATGTTCAGAATATCTAAATTGTCAAAAGTTTGTCATAATTGCTGTTATAACCACTCCCATCTTTGACTGATATATGAAACTCATTCTGTACTTTTATATAATAGAATAGCGCTTTGTTGTAT
Source organism: Invenusta paracnida (assembly GCA_036023295.1). NCBI lineage: Eukaryota > Metazoa > Platyhelminthes > Proseriata > Coelogynoporidae > Invenusta > Invenusta paracnida. Next base: position 22,656 of record JAYRBW010076372.1, on the reverse strand, counting down.
TTTCTAATTCGCTTATAAGCCGTCAAGATATACAGGGTAACAAGATTAAGTTAAAGTGCGATTTTATCCACATTTCTCCAATAAATATTTAATCGCTTCAGTTCAGTTTATAGTTCTATTAATTTAAATATTGTTATAAAATTAAAGTTAGATTCTTAAAGTAAACAATACCTGCTTAATCTAAATTATTGTCGATCAATGCGGATTTGCACACTAGATAGTGGCGTCTATAAATAGCATTAAATTTTCTCCGACAGGCGAATTTTAGTGCTGTTAATCGAAAAGTATATGAAAAGAATAAATATCTTTATGATTTGGCGCTATCAATGTTTATTAACATTCTTGAGGCATTATTCTACTCAACGTGAAGTTCAATAGACAGATTAACAATGTATTTATATTTATATTTGTAAATACACGCAGGTCATTGCTTGGACGTTAATTGCATATTTAAATATGTTTCAAGATAAATTAAAATCAAATAAATTAGTTCACATAAAACACTATACTATTATTTACACTTCTGTTCAAAAAAGATTTTAAAAGATTTGCGTCAACTATATATGTTTATTTAATAATGATTTAATAGTTTCAAAGAATATCCTATCATATTTTCGTTGTCATTTTATTATAAAAACGGTTGAGTTTAAACTCCGGTCCACACCTTTTCCTAAAAGGGTAATTTGCAATTTCTAACATTATTTCTATTACCCTGTACCCTCAAGATGTCATATGAAAGATTCTTGAAAAATTCTCTCTTTGTATAAAAATTCGAATATGTTATCAATTTCTGTGTGCCAGCTCGATTATGGTAAGGCAAATAATGATTACTCTGTACTAATACCATATTCTATTCAAAAATATTTTTATAAATATATTTTTCATGCTGTGTATATTTATGTAAATTTGATAAATTTTTAATTGATCCATAATAAAAAATATTTCAATTCTAGAACATATTTAAGCTTTGTATGCTACTATAATCATTCAGTCAATAATTTGATTGCAAAATGAAATTTTAATAAGATTTTTGCTACAAAAAATACTATTTAACAACTTAACAAATGTTTATTACTGCAGTCCAAAGAAAAAGAAAATAATGCTTGGGGGTGCATCATTATCTGCCACACGGTGGTATCAATAGAATGAAATTTACAGCTATGTAATAGACAATAAGACAAGTGTTTATCCACAAAAACCTACTTACCTGAAAATCATCGATAACCATAACATCTTCTACTTCGGGACGGCGCTTCTGTTTACTTCGGTCACCAATGACGCCGGTAGTTAAGGAAGCAAAGTCCACTGACATTCTGCCTGACAACGAAGGGGAGGCAACAGCAGTTCCGCCGGTGAAAGAGGAGGCGGAGGAGTTGGAAGCTAAACCACTAGAAATCCTAGCGGCACCGGAAAGGTGGTAATCGATCTCAGACTTGCCAACATCCCGGTGGCGCCAAGTGTCTGCAATCCGCTGATGGAAGCGAACTGCCTGGACCCGGTGACACTCAACAAAGGGCAAGTCTAGCTGGAACACGAAAGTATAACTTACATTAATGTTATTTACTAAATACTATATAATAGTTTATATTAATTATATATTTTGATGCAAAAGCTATGCAACTACATATTATAATACTTTTTACTTTTGAAAGGAAGTGTAAGATTATTTTATGTACAATAATTCTTGCCTTGTGGTAATTTCTTACTTTCATTGTTAAACTTTCATTTAGAAATGAATTATTGATCTATTTTGTTCACCATTTCAGAACATTACATAATGCAAAGTGGAGATGAGCCATGTATGCAAATTTCATAAAAATAAATGCATTTCTGTATTATGAAATAAATCATCATACATTACCAAGATAAGATCACTTAGGATATTTGAATTCAAACATCCTAAGACATAGATTATTAGATCATTTATAGACAATTACCGATTACATTAACAAGAAAATCAACAAAAGAGTGTTTTAAACATCCCCACCTGATTCTTTCCATTTCCATGTCGGCGAATAAACCGCATGAAGTCCTTCTTGGTTGCGGCATAAACCAGCACCAGATCCATCGTGCCGTCCTGGAGGTGCGAAAACTGTGAGAAACCCAGTGGAACCAACTCATTCCTGCAGGACACTGAATGGAGACCCGCCCAAAGAAAGGACCCCTTCACTGACTGCCAAGTCGTGTTGTTCTTCAATTCTTCATTAACAGAGTAATGAGATGAATGACAGCCATAGTGTTATGCATATTATGTAGATATGGGAAGAAAGAGGCCAAATTGAAATTCCCTATATCATGGGTAAAAATCACCTTTAAAACATGAATTTCTATTATAAATAGTAAATTCTCCCATGAAAAATTAATTTCTCTAACGAAAAATATATATATCTGTCTACATATGTCTATATATTAAAGAAAAATGTGTAAAAATGTTTATGAGAGAATTTACTTTTCGTGAGAGAATTCTCGTTTAAAAGGTGATGTCATCCATTTAATAGTAAATTTTATTTTGACCTCTTTCATCCACCTAATAGAGACAGATGCTAACAAATATTCCTTCACAAACTAATATCAGCCATCCAAGCAACACGCAATAGTTAGACTGGGAAACCAAATTATTTCAAAAGAAAATAACCATAACCAAATAGTTTTGAGCAATTTCATCGTGGCTTAAAGGACACATCGACACAATTTGTCATTTTAAATAAAAGTAAATACTGAAAGATAATATGTAAGCATTTATATGTATTATAGTTTAAAATGTAACCTTCATTTATCAGTACCCTTTAAGCTCATATACATTGTTTTAGTGAGTTGCAATGATGAAATATATATATATAACATTTGTATATAAATTTATATTTGATTCCATATAAAAACTTTACAGTATGTTTCAAATTTAAGTTGCAAAATAAAGGTGTCTTTTTAATTCGATGTGCCGTCAGCCATATTTTCGTGCTGGCGAGTTAAATTTGCGCTACTTATAACAGTAAGGAGTTTATAGTATATATTATTTTCAAGTTTATAATTCTAAACACATCAAATTAGATTAAATTGACTACATTTGAAGTATAACATTACAATATGTTTAATAACGAAATTACTTTCAAACACACGGAAAATTAATCAGACTACTTATAATGATAAAAACATATTATTAAATTGAAAAATACCATTATAATTAATACATTAAAAAATGTAATCAATTATAATATATAAAAATAATAATATCAGTCACTACCATTTTAACGAACAATATTTAGAAAATCTTACGAACGAATACTACTAAAGTTGTACACAGTGTTAGAATAAAATCACGCACTGAACATTACAAATGCGAAAGATTCTTACCAATAAAGGAATTGCTATTAAAAGAATCATTAAGTGTAACATCGACGTCTTCAACTTCGTCTTTTGAAGTGTTCGTTTTTTCTTGTTGGCTTTCTGCAAAATTTTTACAGACAGAACATCTGGAATAAAAATAAATTGGTAATTATCACATATAATATAAATCGTAATAATTAATAATATAATATATAAATATATATACTACATATGTACATATATACATAATTACTTTTCACGATAATCTTTCATGACATTTGTTGTTTATATTTTTCGTTATATATTTATGATTTAATTTTCACAAATACTTGAAATATAAGTAACCATTATTATTGAATATATCATATTTGTAAAAAGTAAATATAACACAAAAAATTAAAATAACAAAGAGTATACATACACATACACACATATATAGATAAACAAAAAAGTTAAACATCGTTCGATCAGAATACTAACTAAGACCAAAACAATATGATTATAATAAAATTAAAATTAAAAAAGCTTACATAATTTTAGGTAGGTAAGCATTTAATCCTGAAAAATGTGATAACTTTCATTAATGAAACAAACTTACCCCCTAATGCACATTACATTGTCCTTGGGGTGACTACTCGCTGTATTGTTGGCAGGAAGAAACTGAATGTCGCTTTCATATGTTCTAAAACATAATGTCAAAAACATAAATAAGTAATAAACAGTACAAAATATTTTAATATATTCAAATAGTAAAACAAATGGCAAACAATTTATATATATATAATGGAAAAGGTTTTGGATAATAAACGTGAGTTTCCTGGGAGAAAAATGACTTAAAATTTTGACACATTTTTTTATGAAAAACAAAAATATTTATCGAAATTACATCTATATATAGCTAAAGTATCTTTAAGGGGTTTTCCTATTTTTTACATTAACTATTTTATAAGATTACATCTCATACATATAATTCAGAAGTTTGATGATTAATTTTTGCAATTTTCGTTGTCATCATTACGTTAACATTTGTAGTGATTTGTAATTATAGTGATTTATTTGATAATTTGTAGTGATACAAAAAATGGTCATGTAGCTCATATTTTGAACAATAAGATAAAATAAGTGATATTTTTCATTTAATATTTTGCTATTTAATAAATTGTTTTAACTTAGAAAAATCACCCTAAAAAGTGAAACATTGGAAATATTATCAAATAATAATAAATATATCAAAATAAACGAAAAGCCTGTGTTGCGATAAAATATCTGTATTTACGAATTTTTTAATAAATATATTATTTAACTATTTAAACTACAAATTTCCCTAAGCATAAAAATGTAACTATGTACAAGATTATCAAAGGAGATTAAAGACGTTTAATATATGCAACTTACATAAAATGATTTAATATATATAACGATATGACATAAATAAATCCGAAACCTGGTGTAAAACTCATTTCATAATTATCTTAATTATTTAGAAATATATTTTTTCCTTAAAATTCACATTTTATTTAAATCCATTAGCATATTCAAAATAATTTTGTTGCTACAAATAAAATAATAAATTTAACCACTAAGTGTTTATTACCAGAATTAAACAAAGAAATTTCTTTTCTTTTCTGAGTTAATGATTATTTTATAACTCAATAAATTTGACTGTAATCAGTAATAATAATAGCGCCTGGTGAATAAATCAATAATTAATGCATCGTTTTCAGGTATACCTATATTTATAACGTTTACGGATTAAGAATGTAACTAACTATGAATAGTCAATAAAACCTTCCTTGATAAAAGCAATCCTTCTACCTGAAACCAATATATATGTATATACGTGAGTCATAGAGGCCGGATACGTACTTCCTTATAGAAAAAAGATAAAGTATAACGTGTGAATATTTGATCAGGTTACAGCTCCGAATAGAGTACTTATATACATTAATTATCTTTTTACTGGTTCTCTAGGAGTATGATGTAATGTTGGAAATCACTATATATGCTTAAATCCTATTGATTAATTAATAATGCTAGTATTTACTGACTAAATTCAGTAGTTATCTATAACATTTCTTCAGACATATAAGTATAGATTAATATAGACATCCCGTTTTTCTATGACTATAAAGATATACACTTTTATAACGTATTTATAGGTGAATTACGTCACAGTGAAACATATTGTATACCAACAATATGTTTAATGCAAAACTTATCTACTTACTCACAAAATTTAAATTAGATTATGATTTTGATTAAAATGATATATTTAATTATATTAAATACTTTTAATTCCATAAATTACGAAACAATATTTCAACTAAAAATGACCAATATAAATATTAGTATGTTCAATTTCTGGATCAAATTATGAACATTAAATATAGTTTAATAATTGTTTAAAATAAATATAAACTTAAGAAAAACTGTTAATACCTATTGAATAAGAAAACAAGTACCTATGATTAAAATCATTCAAAACTTCTTAGTTGATATATATTAATAATATTTTAACTAATAACTGCTTAGAAACTATTAATGACTTCCGATAAGTCATAATATAAAGTTGCAATAAACATTAATTCAAACTAAGCCGGGGAAAAATCTATTCAGAATATTCTACAAAATACTTAACGTCTGTTAGTTTAATAAATTCCCCATTATTAACATAATAAGTAAATTATTATACTTGTTTTCATTAATTGCATCTAACTAATAAATAATTCTATGAATAATACACCTAGCACACTTAATTCATTTAATACACATTTTTGTAGCGTTAACGTATAAACATTGAATATGATTTTGATAAATATTTGTAAATAAACAAAAACTGAGTATTAATTATGGATTTTCATTCAGTACAGCTTGAAAAAATATATATATTATCGAAAAATGTTTTTTAAAAATTACGTGCATATACTCGTATTATAGATACTGTTAGCTGTCAGTCCGCCCTATATAGGTACTCATAATTGTGCTTTGTTAAACTGTTCGAAAATGAAATATTATTTATATATCACAGATTTCCTGTCTCACTATTATAAAAAGAATGCATTATTACCATTCTTACACAAAGAAAACCTTACTATAATAGACTGATAATAATCAATTTCAACCACGCAGTAATAACCATGCGTGTATAACCCAAATATTGTCAGACTCTTGACCAGTATTGCGTTTTATGACTAGTTATTGACATCATTAGTAATGAATTGTGTAGTATTCTATTTTTGAATAGTAAACTTTAATACGAATATAAGATAATACTAAATGAATCATATAAGTAATTTTTATAAAGTATAAATTATTTAAAATATATATTGAAATTTATAAATTTCCATTTTTTTTAATTACGAGCAAACGAATATTCAAAACACAAAACTTAAATTTTCTGTATGCCTTTTCCTTATTTAGTCGATATAATTATTCATTTAGATGTGGTAGGTATAATAAAACATCAATCAATAGAAGCGATCATTAAACGAAATTGTTGTTTTCCAATAAAATTATAAAACTCGCTGAGACCCTTTTTAGTCGATAATTGGAAAACTCTGAATTTCGTACAATAACTGCCGATATAACATGACTTTCCTGCAATAACTATATACCTACATAATATCCACGTGACATCGCCTGATTTCAATATTATTTATATTGGATGAGTGTGGCGATGTCAAATATTCTAAAAGCAATATGAGTACACTATTAGGCACAATTTTTCTATATTATCTATAGAAAAATCAATCTATATATTAATGAGAATTTTGTAATATTTTTGTCACTTGAATAAACCAAAATATAGATGCACTAATGGAAATCTTTTAACTAAATGTAAAAATTAAAGTATTTAGTTATATTAATTATTATATAATCAATTTCTGTTCCATATACCAAAAATTGTTAGACCTGCCTTTAAACAACATATATAATATATTATACACATAATAATATATATACAAATGCACAGGACATAAAAAGTTGAATAAATGCAACCCTAGTCTGCATATTTAAACTAAGTATACACCACTGTAGATATCAATATCCATTAATATATATATGTATAAACCATTAGTTTTCCTTATATTATTCTAATAATCAACTACTAATGTATACATAATCTAAAATATTGCTTGTTAAAGGAATATTTTACCTATATCCGTTATGATAAGTAGTATAATGTCCCATAGATAATTTCCTGTAATCTCATACCCATAGAAGCCAATCTATACGTACTGCAGGTGTTATAGCATATCACGAAATAAGGAATTTTTGTAACAGCTATTTAATATTTTGAAATAATCCCCTTTTTATCGTATTTTATCGCTATAAATTTATCGGCCTCGATTTTGTATAGCAGCTACTATTTTACAGCTATTTTTGACATGATTTCATTTTATCTGCTTTAAATTAGTAATCGTGTCAAATGTCATGCCTATAGTTGTTAAGAATTTGAAAGAAAACAATCTTATTTAAACACGTTTTAAATAATAGCAAAACATTTAGTAAGATATATAAAGTTGGAATCGCCGTGAAAATATGTATAAGAGTATTATAGACGATATTACCCATATTAAACGTATTTCATAATATTTTTACTAATACTATAATTAATGATACAATAATAACATATCCTGTCCTTCAAACTTCAAAAATATATAGTTCAAGTCTATTCTTTCTAGCTTAAATTAATTTGACGTTTACAAATATATGCAATGCACAGTTTAATCTGGATCGCCAGTGATTAATCGACAGCTCATTTTCAGTCGTTGGTTGGTTGGTTGGTTAATTCCTCCGCGCGGGTTGGGACCCATGAGTGTCGGTTTTGAGGCCCCTCTACAAATCGGAGGACGTCGCGACCGGACATGTCGCCAGTCGTCGCGTCGGTTGGGACATAGATATAAATAGCCTTCTTCTTCTCTCTACAGAGAGAGGACCCATAGATTGTTCACAATCTTTGGTTGTGAACATCGAAAATCCAAAACTAACGTACCTACATAAACTACCACTGCACTTCAGAGAAACCACAAATTTAGTGTAAACTCTTTTAGAAAATAATGCCTAAATTTAACTAACGATATGTTTTAATGATACACTTAAATTAGTTCTACCTGCTACCATAATGATCGTTTATTTTATAAAGATAAAATCTAAGAGATAAGTAAATTGATACTATTCATCGGCGTATTGCTCCATCGTGGTAGACTGTGCCTCAAAATATCCGACAGATCTAGATAATTTACCAATTTACAAAAAATTCCAACATATTCAAATTGACATATTTTTGTGGAGCTGCTAAATTACTACTAAATACTAAATTATTAATAGATAATAGAAAACAAAACAAAAATCCAGAAAAATGTGTCTATACTCAATTTAAATTTGCACCCTATAATTATATCAACAATGATTATATATATTACTGACTCAAATACAACTTTAAGTAACTACTAATAAAAATTAGAGTAACAACTTATAGCTCATTTTAAAAATTTAGACATACATTCTAAATAATATTCAACAATTAAATTTAAATGGTTCGTTCTGTGCAGCATTAGATATAAAGATATATACATATAAGAAAAGAGCGCTTGCTGCAATATACTTGTAGTTAATTACACCAAATATACTGCTCTTTTCTTATATATAATTATATCTCAATCGAATATCAAGTATTTATTGTGTTTTTAGTTATTAACGTAATGAACATGTATTGAATTTCTGCATGATTTATAATAATTTGTACATTTAGATATATAAATAGCTACCATAATAATCACTCTCTTGACTAGATTTTCCAATATATGTATGATATTTTTTAAACTTTATAGCCATAATAATGATACCTATAAAGTGTAATTTTATTATGAATAGCAGTATAATAGTGGCTATATAGCAAAGGTCAAAACTATAATTCATCAATAAATTTAATATTGCTTTTTAAACTCCGCGGCTCAGCATAATTAAACAAAATCTATATTAAAGTGTTTCACAATAGGGCTCTTACATGAGTCTCTTCTTGGACAGGGTCTTCACCAGAGACGCTTCCAGTTTGTGCATTGTGGGTATTTTGAAGGCCTCCATGAGTCCGTGGACATTGGACATGAACCCGTACTGACAGTTGAAGCTCCAACCAACAAGTCGGTCTTTTGCAAAGACAGAGGCAACATCGGGGTAGACACGATTCCCTGAAAAGAGATTGATTCCAAAAATACTATCGAGTGCGTGATTTACAGTCAATTACACCAGGTAAAAATAGCAGCACCATTTGAACATATTAAATATACAAATATAAATGATATTTCTTTATTAAATAAATTCTAATGTGTTTATATACGGTTTGGCATTATGCATAGATATATTAATTGAATTCCAATGTATTTCAAATTGCACAATGAAAAATTTCTTATTAAAAACAGGACACTTTTGGTGATCTATTAAGACAAATTATATACTTTCCTGAACATGATTTACGAAGTAAATATAATGTAATGATATAATTTGGACTTTTATTTCAAATATATATAAATGTAGAGGCCAAAAATTATACCATTTTATATTCCTATTTTTTGTTTAATAAAAGAAAAAACATCTGTGACATCTATTGATTTATATATAGTTTACTATATAGCAAAACTATTAAACGTAACTACTTAAAATAATAATAATGATTATAAAATAACAATAAACATATTTCGGAAAAATGAAAACATAATTTATATGTAAATGAATAATTTACAAGGGGCTAAAGACAGGTAATCTGATCGAGTTGGTCTCCGATTGCATTTAACTTACAGATTATAATAGGTATATATCAGAAAATTTAACAAAATATGAAAGCAATAGAAGCACATATTAGCTGCAGATAGTGATAAGTAGGTAGTTAATATAGCATAAATATATAACAAAATCCAAAAAGTAACAAAAGCACATAAGTTGTTCGACATAAATTGTTGAATATTATATAGCATTTGGAAAATCGAATGTAAATTTATACAATGAATGTGTGGCGTATCTTTGTGTGTGTGTATACATTCAAGCTACACAATTAGGTCACTTAACAATCGGATGAGATTAGATTGATCGTGCGATTAGACAAAGTTTTTGATTACTCTCTGAATTTTTATCGGGGCAAAATGATTGACAGCTAGAGTCTAATCACGATTCAATCGCGCATGGAAACGCTTGACAGTAGCATTTTATGCCTGTTACAGGCATTGTTATGCCTCTATTATATTTTAACATACAGGACTTATCCAACCACCCACTCGTCAAGAGTTTTGTAATCGAAATGACTTCACAATTTGGATTGAATTAAAGCGCGAATGGATAGTTATATATCCGATATATACTTCACAATTTGGATTGGATTAAAGCGCGAATGGATAGTTATATATCTTAGCATTTGAAACCAAGTTATTTGAAACCATATATATTAATGCATTTATCACAATATGATATGATGATTATTATACATATGTTACACTTATACTTAAATATAATACATTATACTTTCATATTGTACACGACTGGTAGTTCTGGGTAATAAAAACATTATTATTATTATTTCATTTTATGCAACACATTTTACAAAACAAAAGAGGAGAATAATAAAAAATGTTGTATTGCCTAATTAAATGTTAAATTCAAATTCACAATATTTGTTCTATGCTACATATTTTTCAATACAATTATAGTCAAAGCTAAGTTGAAATAAAAGATTGGTTTATTTGATATATGTAACCGCCCTATTTTTATATCTTTCTTTATAAATACCTCAGTAGGTTTTTAAATGCATTAATTCATTTGCGATTATATTGACTTTAGGTTGTTAGTCTGCAAACATTAATTGCGACGATGTCTCAATCATAATTAGAAAAGTAGTTATCGTCAAAAATCGGTCAATCCAATTAATCTAATCGCGATGGTGTAATGACCTATTATTTTAAAAGTATATAAATGAAATAATAGCAGAATGTAACGTTTGTAGATTTTTCAAAGTTCAAAATTAATAATTTTTATAATATTTGTTTACATAATCTTTGAATTTATTTATAATTTTATTTATTTCGTTTGGAAGTTCATTCCATATTAGGGAAGTTTCATCAATTATTTTATTTTTATAATTAAAAGTAGCACTAGTTAAGTAGATATTACTATTGTCCCTGTATCTTATGAATATGTTTAAATTTCTCTTATGTAATACCTTGTTTTTTAAGATTTATTATATTTTATCTATGGATCAGTAAGCTAAGTGCAAATACTATAAAATTCCCTTATTTTTCTAAAAGAATATTTTATATAACACTCTACTGTGAAATATTACTAATGATCTGCAATTTATAAGCATTTATATTATTAGCATTAACATTGATAAAATTTAAATACATTTTAATTTTTCAGATTTGCTTGCCCAATTATTTAAATTTCACTGAAAAAACTATATTTTTTATAATAAACTTTTGATACTTAAAATGCTTATTGTACTAATCATTAAATTAAAATAAAATATATATGTTTTAACAATGCACATTGAATAAAGCATAATGTTCATTAAGAATTTACATAAAACATCGATATACTTGAATGATACAAAAAATAGAATATTGATAATATAGTTAAGACGAAACATCCTTAAATTGTTTAACATTTACATGTAAAATAATTTCATAAATATCACTATAGAATTTATTTCAACCATAAAGTTTAATCATATTTTTATTATTTTTGTGTTTAGAGTCTACAAGTCATTTTTAATCAGACCATACAGGTACCGTACGATCTTAAATGTACTTTGATAGAGAAACTAAATCACAAAAAGAGTAAATAGAAGGCTTACATACCCAACATTAAATGCAAAACAGCTGTTGTAAAATCTGAAGTTCCCATTACCGAGGTGGCGATATCATTATGAAATCCTGAAAATAGAATCATTTGGGTAAACTAAAATTCTTTAAAAAAATAAAATGTATGGAATACAACAAAAAACATATTTTTGCAAGACACTGAAGTCTAATAAATTCATTCAGTTTCATTTAATTTTAACTATAAAGTTTTTTAAAAGTCAGTTACAATATTATGCAGCGAGGATAACGAAATTGGTTAGTTATATAAATGTGTGTACACCCACACACACACATATGTATATATATAATTTACATTTTCCGCGTTATATTGTAACTATACAAATTTTTAATATTAGTCAATTATGCTGTAGGGAAATTACATTAGACTAAAGATATATGCTAAAAATCAACGTTTACTCAATAGAACACTACAGCATTCTTACAAGCAAATTCCCCACTAATAAGTAATAATATACTTTTGTAAAATATAAACACGTCTTAATCAATAAAGAACAGTGATCCAATTTTTACAAATAGTATATGCGTTAATTATTGATATACATTTTAATAATGAATAAGTAGTAATAAAAGACAAAAGTCGATAAATATATATTGCCTTTTATAGCTTATGTATTTTATTGCTATTTCATTCTGCCAAAGCTGATAAAAAATATGAAAATTAAATTTAAGTATAAGTAGTTTATATCGTCATATCAACTACATATTAATAGCCATTAATTGTTTTATTCGTTTAGTTGGAAGCAATAAAAGCACTGAATTTATGTTTTATTGTGAGAAATGTGGAGCCGAAGATTTCAACATTACAATATATTAAGACGTTTAACTATAGTATTATTAAAATTTATTCTGAATGAGAATTTTATTTTGCGTCATATTGTTTCATATACCTGAAAACAGGTCTATCAATATTTCTTATTTGTATTACTCTTAAAAATGTAACACACATTCGTAAATATAAATAGGAAAGAAATATATTAAAAAGAATAATAACGATTTTGATAATTTTTATGAAAAATATTATTTTGAGTACATAAATTAAATAGAGCAAGGTTTTATATGATCAAATATATTACCTCTACAAAAATAGATCTGTAAAGTGTGAATAGTAAAAACTCATTGACTAATTTCAATCCTGCTATTGTTGAGCTATAATTTCTCAACTTAATTAAATATCTAACTGACCTTCAAAAGTAAGAAGAAATTCAACATAAATGTAAATAATTAATTATGCTTAGATCAATAGACAAAATAGACAACTATTTACGAATATAACTGACCAGTTGGAAGAATAGCAATGGGAAGTTTGGCAGCAACTGGGACGAACTGGGCCCTGTGTTTGTTGACGCCCTTCTCAGAGAGACTTTGACGCAAAAGGGCGTCCACAATTATTGATACGGTCCTATCCCCACCTACAGCTACAACCCTGCATCATAAAGGATATGAGCGGGGGAGCATAGAGCAATAAGACCAATAATTACATAAACATGCAGTCATGTATGAAAATGTAATAGATTTCTTTTTAGACTCAAATGCATTAGAATTGCTTGTATATCTTTGTGTGGTCTAAAAACTATACAAAAACATTCGAAAAATTATATAAAATGAATTAAAAAATACATTAATTGTTTCTTGAGGAAATGTGCAGCACCTTAAATGTAAAATCGATAATAGCGACAAGAGCGCGACAGGCAGTAGTTAATAAAAGTGCAGAAAAAGATATTCTATAAAATATGCAAAAAATCATGCTGAAATGTAAGAAATAAACACTTATACTGAATTATTTGTAGTTATTTAATGTAACTAAAAATTACCACATTGAAAAAATTATACTACTGATTAAAAGTTACCTATAAAATGAAAAAAAATCTTTTGACGTAATTTCAAGACTACGACTTCTCTCATTTTTTTCTGGTTATATCCAACCTTCCACTCTTAAGATGTTAGAGGATAAAAGCAAGATAAAATTTAGAATAAAGATCTGTGACAAAATAAAAATAAATAAGAGACTGAAATTTAGGTACAAAATATGTAATTGATAGTATAATGAAAAATATCACAAGATGATGGCGATTATGAAGACAAATAGCCGTTATAACTACCGTTATTTACTACATTCTTCATTAGGAAATTATATTTATTACAGTCGGCGTAACGTTTTTGTAAACTTAAAAGATTATAGTTTTAAATAAATATTACGGTTCCTATTTTATATTAAATTTTTGATAATGCCAATAAATTAAATTTATAATTTTTGATTATTGATCATAATTATAATAAAAGTAGATTTAATACTCTAAATATTCCTTCTTCATTATACAAATTTCCATAGAAATAGAACCGGTACAATATATGATAAATAGACTCCTTAATTGTTTCACCCGAATAGTAGTAAACCAGTTATTTAGGAGACATCTAAGCAGGGAAATGCAAATATAATTGATCTACTGAATATAATTTATAACGCACATTATTAACAATTTACAATATTTAGTAACAACGAAAGTATACGTAATATGAAATGTGTACATAAATAGCTTACACGAGTACATGGATCACTAATTATTGGACAACACTACTTTAAAAGAAATTGAAAACTACAATTTATGAATATCGGTTATAGTACCATTGGGATAATAAAAACAATAACCAGAGATAGATAAATTGTTTTTCTTCGTTTTTTAGAAGAAAAAATATATTTTCCAAATAAATATTTCTAACATTTAGTAATCATTATTAAATATACTGTGAAAATATAGATAACACAGAGATTACAAGAAAACATAAATCAAAATTTATAGAAGCGTACATGCCATTTTAAATTTATTTCATAAATATATTTTAATACCTACTGTAACAATTAATCATAAAAACTCAAAAAACAGTATTTTCAGTTTTATATCCTTAAAATATTCCGTGTTAATGTATCAGTATTAGGATAAGTCTTTTAAAAGAAATATTTAATCGGTAAGTCATTAATAATTAAAGCACAAATAAACTAACGACATTATAAATAGAAAACAATATGCTAAAAATACATCACATGTACACATAAAAGAACTACATATGTACTTCTTTAAATTAACCTAGTTTCAAATGAGAATAAATATGATAAAATATTTAACTCACGCATCGTACTGCTTTTCCCGCCAGTCCACCAAAGAAAAATCTTCCTTTAAGTCCTCTTGACCAGATATTTCTAAGAAGTTGAGAAAAACGCCGTATATAGACTATACTTAGCACAATTAATATTGTAAAATTATCTTAGCTTTACTACTATCATGAGCTAAATGTAAAATATTACATTCGTTGCACATACATAATAATTTCCTGAATCACAATATATATTTCTCCTTATAATTTATTATTGATTCAGAGTGCATATTAAAATTGTAAAATATGTGTATTTCTTATTTTAGAATACCTTAAGTAATCACACAATCAAAATAAACCTAAAAATTAAAGTAAAATTATAAATGAAATTATCAATAAAGTTTTCCATAATAAATAATAATTGCCCATATTAGAGACATTCATTTATTATACCTCTTTTATTCTACAAAACATCATAATGAGTGGAAATTAGCATTATTAAACTTTTTTATATAGGTAGTATACGAAAACATATTTTTAAATATAACATTCATATTTAAAAAAGATAGCAAGAATTTCAGTTAACCATTTAACAACAGTATTGATCCAAATTGTATATATATTTATCCTTTCCTTTGTTGATCTATATCTAAATTTATCTATTATTTATCATTTACAGTTATAAGTATAATACCTAGATCTTTTTTAGGTATACAAATATATTTATTATTTTAATCTGATACATAAAGATAACTACATTAAATAAAATCTATATTTATATTTAGAAAAGCATAATTAAAACCTAAGGAGTATCTACTATTTTTATTAAAACAACTTTTTTTCCATATTACATTAAAAAAAATCCAGACTTTGCAAAGTTTCATATTGTTAAATTACAGAATAAAGTTCAAAGGCATTTAGTGCACCTGTGATATAAAGAAGTCAGTGTAAATAATATACAGAAAATACGAAATCGATCGTGGGTTATAAAGACCCAGTCGATTTGTGAAACCACAGGTGGACCACTATAAACATAAAAATCAATGCACAGCTATACATATATAGGTATGTAGAATATAGAGAAAATTCGTACCAACAATATCAAATTGAACTCTGTAGAGAGATAATACTGGTTCCGCCTTTTCAGCAAATATTGCAGCACCATTGCCCTTTCCTGACTGTTTTGAAATATACACGTGGAGATTCTTGGGTCTTTTAAAAGAGGCTGAAATTAATATACCAACTTTTTAGCGTTAAGCTGTATCCACCACGGTAAACATTAAATTTCAATGCAAGTATAATTCAGATGTTCAGTTAAAACTATCTTCAAATTATTTCTCCAAAAATAATCCTTTTCTTAGTTTTGATTAAACAAAACTTTGTCGTAAAAACCATTTTAAGGGTATTTCAGAAATATTTTCACACAAAATAGATTTTTCAAATCGCTTTTATGTAAAATTAGTTCAATCTTTAAAATATTATAAAAATAACTTTAATAATTTATATGCAAATGTATATATGCAATTATTAAATCTAAAATAAACTAAAAATAGAATCAATATAAGAATATATTATATATAATATATTACAGATATCAAATTAAGTCATTGGCATTTTATAATATAAAGATTAGAATTGAAATATATTATTTTTTGCGAATAAAGAGCTATAAGAATATATTGCGCCTATTTAAACAGTAAACAAAATGAAGATGTCGTAAACTAATGATGTTTAAAGCATTCAATTCAAATAAAAGTTCTTTTACACTAAAATATACACAAACAGAATAAAATGGGAAGTTGTGCGCATTTTTACAGTTTCTTTTTACATATTTCTACGCTATCCATATAATTATTTCAAATGTATATTTTATATATTTCATACTGAAAAATCTTTCAAATTAAAAGTTTTTAAATAAGAGTTATTAACTTAATGTACACTTAATGCTTGGAATAAGCAGTAATTTTACGAAATGATAAAAACAATGACTTCCTCCATCTATATAATTTACCCATAGAAATGGATAACAACTGTTGTTATTAATCCATTTCTATGAATTTACCTAGAATATGTAGCCGTAGGTATATAGACATAATACACATAATATAAATATAGACAATCAATAAACTACATAAAGGAAATAATGTACTTCCTATACGAAGAATATCTAAAATGCACGATAAAACTATATTACTGTTTTAAACATATTGCTTTATAACGTGTGAGAAAAAAGGTGAACATAGCATAAGAAAATAATATGTAAAATAATTAATGTAGTTACGCGTACGTGATACGTGTGTTTCTATTGACGTCTTGAATCATTAACAATAATAATAATAGAAAAGAGTAATCAAAATAGTATCATAATTCCAAACTGAAAAGTATATATATCATAAGGTATACATATTTATATAATGTACTCTTACAGTTAATACAATAAAATCTACACATTTCTGTGCAAAATTGAAGTATACCCAGATACAATCACTCTCGGTCATGACTATTATTGGCTATAATAAACTGCACAGACAAAGCTATTATTAAAAAAAACTCTACAATTAAAATAATTTATAGATTTGAGCTTTCCCTACATATGGCTAAACGCATCTGTGCATGAGTGCTCTTGTGTACTTGCTACACATACAACGCCTTTCCGTTCATTTCAAGTAAAGGTTATACAAAACATTTGATGAACCACGTACTGCGGAGGATTTTGGTAATATATTTGACCCATTTCCTGCATTCTCCCTCCTGCGACAACTCAACCTCCAGATCATTCTCAATGAGTCGCTGGTTCTCCTCTTCGACATAGTAGATGCAGAACTTGTCGTTATTTCGACTCTTGCGCGCGTGAATGATGTTCTGGTAGGGTATTGTCGTTGTCTTCTTCTTAAGAATGTCTGTGAAGAGAGAGACCGTTGGGTGGCTTTGTCACATATTTGAAAGTGCAATCCTAAATGTACCTATAGACATAAATATAATTTTCATACTTTTTACAAAAATAGTAGCAATATATTTTGAATGTGTGCATTCGTATATGCGAGTATTCAGTAAATAGAGAATGCTTTTTTAATTCAGGTCTGTTTTAAATGCAATTTTCATATCTAAGCATGCTATAAACAGAAAATATTACACATACATTTAAATTTATCATCCATTTAGTTTACAATAGAAAAATAATCATTGCAAAGAATATGTTATATTCAAAATTCTGATGCGCGTATATACTCGCATATTAACTCTAGCATTAATTTTTATATTGTCATTTACAGTGACTAAATACATTAAATACATTTACAGCGTTTCTCTATCAATGAAACAGTATTTTGAGATTTTAGCTGAAAACTATTTTAATTATGTTAGATTAATTTTAGATGTCCTAGTTACAATTAAATGTCTCTTAATAAATGCAACTAATAATTCCCTTCCAAAGTAGTTTCACTTTCTTTTAATGGGAAAAGGCTTCAAGGAGTAAGTTTCACGTATTTCTTTTCATTTAAAAAATATGCTACATTGTAGAAAATAAATATATAAGTGAGAGCGATTTACTAACCTGTCTCAAGGCCCCAGACAACACCTTCTTCTGCTAAAGCCAACTGGATCAATCCAAATCGACTCAGTCCATTAGCAGAAAACACCTTCGATTTATGCCCCCCAGATACCTTCATCTCCTGAGCCATCGATTGTTTTCTGTTACTATCACTACAGCATGCATCATTCCCATGGCTACCAATGTCACCATTGCCATTGATATTGAAAACTCTTGTAGTAGCATTATCGCGCTCCTCTCCACCTCCATCCCAGCAAGCAGTTGACTGACCCCGCTGTTGCCGGCTCTCATTGGTCACGTCATCGATGACGTCATCCTCCGGTTCAGGTCGCCTTCGACGTCTTCTCCTATTGTTGCTTCTGCTGTTGTTGTTATGTCTATTTTCTCGCGTACAGTCGTCAGCTGGGGTTTCAGTCAAAGTGGTTGTGGTGAAGTCTTCAACAAAGCAGCTGGAGTCGGCGTAATCCATTATTATACTGCTTCTAAGATGTTTGGTAAGATGCCATAAAATTTAACAAATATAATGTATATCCTACATTAGTGAGGATAAATACGTTCAAAATTTGTAATCTATGATGAATGGTCCACTCATATGTTGAAATTTGATAAGTCTTTATATCATTTGATTGCAATTTAAATATAATTGTTGTTGTAACAGTATACAACAGAATATCATTCATTATAGCATCATATGTAGGGGGTATCAATTGTCTGCTGATATTTTGAATTTTAAATGAAAATCTTGATAAATAGATAAACAAATTCAATAAACTATGACTATTGTGTATATAATTACAATAGAACAAGTATTTTTTGTTTTGAAGACACCTCTGAAAATAGTTCAATCTAGACTATTTAACTCAGTTTATTGAGCTCTTACAAGAAAACAGAATAAATCCTGGAATTGATATTCAAAATTATATATTTGACTTACAAATCAAAATTTAATAAAAAGAATATGTCGATTTAAAATTGAATTCTAAAACAAATTCTCATGCTGTT
The DNA here is from genome assembly GCA_036023295.1 of Invenusta paracnida. Classification (NCBI taxonomy): domain Eukaryota; kingdom Metazoa; phylum Platyhelminthes; order Proseriata; family Coelogynoporidae; genus Invenusta; species Invenusta paracnida. Next base: position 2,820 of record JAYRBW010076372.1, on the reverse strand, counting down.
ATTCTCTTGCATATGAACTTATACACTTTATCCCAATTTTTCGCATATTTGTAATCAATCTTATCTTTGTATGTATATTAGCATGTTATATTTATGACTTAACATGTTTAATATTGTTCTGGTAGCTAGTTATATCAGATTATATCCTATGTAATACTTTTAGCTCCCATGGTTACCACAACAACTCCAATTTCTCTTTGTACATGTCTTATTTATGTGGATTGTAATCAGAAAGAAATAATTATTATTATTACATGAAAAGATCATCAAAATTCAAATTATAGACTTCAAACACAAAAATAGGCTGTAGCCAATATTACTATACAAACATATACAATATTTAAAAAACAAAAAATAAAAATGTAAACTTATATGCATATTATTAATTCAGAAATTAGAATTTCAGAAAAGAGTTCAGAATTCTAATTGAAACGAAAGCCATTTTATATATATGAAGGGTAGTAGGCATATACCGGGTGATAAAAATGATACGACAAAAAATATATAACTTTATATATAAAGGGTCGATTTGTCTGAAATGTTGCATTAACCCTGTAAACACCTGTAAGTTATATATAGCATATTAAAATATAATTAAATTAACTTGTGACAAAAATATTTTAAATAAATCGATAACAACTAAATTCATGAAAAATTTAAGGCTTAAAATATATTTTAAAACATATAAGTAATATTTTTCATTAGGATATGATAGTGAAAAAGTTTAATGATGATAAAAGATATTAGGTATTTTTGAATAGTTTTGAATAGTTTTGTACCTGAAACAAATTTCTACTAACAATTCATAAATTAAATACTAACAGCTTAATAAATATAATTGGAGATTAGTTCTGTAATTCTATGCTGCAATGAAAAAATATTTTTAATAACAATTTATATTTTTAAATAATATGTGAAAAAATAATTGACATAAAGAAAAGAGTACGAGACAAAAGGAAGCATGAACAGAAGAAAAGCTTACTTTGTTTTTAAATGTTATCAGTGAAAATAGAAGTTAGCCATCATTGAAGCTGTTGATATTTAAAAACAAAAACTACAGCATTACAATAATGCATGCATGCAAATCCTTTTGACATGCACTAAGTAATACACCAACATTTGGAAAGTCCAGGTTCTCCTAATTAATATTGTTTGTAACTACAAGAGGCATAATAAAAATATTCAGTTAAATTGATAAAAAAGTAAAATAGTTGAGGATCAGTTCAAGAACTTTTGATATACCCCTCATAATTGATAAAATACTGTACAGAAAAATTAAATTTTAAATTTATTTTGGTATCAATGATAGTATTTGGACATATTATTATCAAGAAATACCACTTTTCTCAACATCTTAATATTAAGACATTATTATCAAGAAATATACCTTTTACGTCATTTGAATATTCCACATAAATGTATTTGTTTACTTACTTTGTCCAAAGTTTCATACAAATTGGCACATTGTATACCAAGTTATTAATGTTTGGTTTCAGGACTTGTCTATATATATCCCTTTCTATATAAAAATGTATTTTTCTATAATATTTTCTATTAAAGTATCTCTACAGCCAAAACATGTTTGCAATGCAAATGGTATTCAAAATAGATGAGAAAAAACAAAATAGATTTTTATTAAACATGTGAAAATAATATATAAATGCATATATTTTTTAATAATAACTTATAACACTTATAATTGGATATATTTGTTGTTATTATTATATAATTTACATTTTTCCAAAACTGCACTGCATAGCATTGCAAGCAGTGGAAATAAACTAACTAACAAGCTAAGAGAAAGTAATAGTGATGATGTTAACAAACAAATATATGTATAACAAGGCACATTTACATGATGGTTTGACTCTTTTAAGAAATATCAATGGACTGACAAATAAAGATTGCCATAATAATCATTTATGCATGCAGTCAGTCAGTCAGTTATACAACAAAAAATATTTAAAATATATTGCTGGATTATAATCTTTAGTTACTGCAGTATTTTTATGTAATGCTGTGATTTTAGACTTCATTTTTCAGATTCTGCATGTCACTTGAAATTTGGCCTCCAACAGCCTTCCATTGGCTGTACAAAGCTTGATTGTCAGTAAAATAATAATAAATACTAATATATATCACAATAAATATAATATTGTATCAATATTCAATGTTCAATAGTTAAATATTTACAAGTTAAAACAGTTCAAATAAATAGTAAATATAATAAAAGAATAGAAATTATAAAGTCATACACTATTCTAATATTTGCTTTATGGATTGAAAAAAAACATTTCTTCTACAAACCTAAGTTGAAGTAGAAATTTTTCTTTGGAGCTTTTTAGATACTTTATAATTCTAATTCAATTAAAGGACTCTATAGTCCTTCAATTGAGTTAGAAGTATAAATTTTAAAATGGAAAATGGAGAATTACATTTAATACTATTTATGACCATAGACAGTTGGAATTCCTACTTTGTCTGGACCAAGTACAAATTCCTAAATTCTTAGTTTATATATATATTAATTAATATAAGGTTAAAAATAATGGATGGTTTACTAACCATCCAACCAGTAAATTTACATCATAAAAAAGAAGACTCTCTATCACAGACCTCTAATATTTTATATTATTCTAACTTTTAAAATGAGTGTAAATACTTATATTACAGCCATGGCCATTGAATTAAGGCACCCAAGAGAAATACGTAAAAATCAGCCGTGGCTACCAATCTACCTACCTACTCCATTACTGCAGTGTTTCTTTCTTGATTAATTGTAGCTTGCATTCCTATTGGTCGAGATTTCTATCGATTATA